>JACDIX010000392.1:0-177227 GCA_019843635.1 Fusarium siculi | reverse complement strand
CCCTATAGTCACTCACCCCCACCTCAAGCCTTTTCACCAAACACAAAAACAACTCTATCCCTCCCCTTATCACCCCAACCCTCTTCAACATCCTCAATCCTATACTTCTTCAACCCCTCATCTCCCAATCCCACAAGAACCTTCAACATTCCCTCCGTCTCAACCCCCAGCTCCCTCGGATCCCACGCGCCCGGCCCCGAGCCCCGCACCGTGACATCTCTCCTCCTCAGCCCCATCGCCGAAATATCGCCCATATCACCCGCCATAGACCCAATGTTGATCCACGTAATGGGATTCTTAGCATTAGCCGTGGTAGGACTCAACAGGAACGCATTTGGCCAAGGTCCGTAGAGGAAATCGAGAACAATGTCTGCGTCTGCTGCGGCGGAGAAGTCTGTGGCGTTGGGTTCTTGAAGAACAACGCTGGCGTCGAGGTCCAGCTTTGACAACGCGTCCTTGTTGCGAGCTGCGCCTACGACGGTTGTAGCTCCGAGGTGACGAGCTACCTTGATAGCAATCTTTCCACTGGCGCTGGTGACGCCGTTGATGAAGACCTTGTAAGGTTTGCCCTCCCTTCCAGTCCAATCAACACGCTTCCTCAACGCCATCCAGCTCGCCATGACGGGATTGACCATAGCAGCTGCGACAACAGGGTCTACGCCCTCGGGAAGCTCAACGATATTGTGAGTTGGCGCATTGACGATCTCGGCGTAACTGCCCTGCTTTGTGCCCAACAGGGAAAAGTACACTTTCTTGCCGGTTGAGACATCAATGCCTACGCCGTCGACACCGGGGATGTGGGGGAGTTCAGTAGCAGTGTAGTGTTTTCCCGCTGCGCGTGTGCGGACGAGTTGATGAAGACCTGCAGCGAGGACCTTGATCTCTGTCTCGTTGTCGTGAACTGGAGCTGCGGGAGGGGGAACTTTGATGGACTTGGGAGGTTGACCCCATTCAGTGACTTCGGCTGAAAGCATGCTCATCGTGATAGTATCCGTGAATGTGTTAGACTCTTTTATCGTGAGAGTAGAGTGAGGTATGAGAACAAGTGTGAGGAACACAATGACCTTGAAGTGGAATCATGCCGACATCTTTATACTTCAACTTACACACCGGGTCTATCAAACGGCGACTAACGAAACCAATGTGTCAGCACTATTTCAGCCTCTCAAAGACAACCATGGCCCTTATTAGTAATGAAACCCCTCTATTGATAAGCTCACGGGAGTCAACAAAATTACCGCGCGAGAAGCTGCAGAGTCTTGAATAATACATCATGTAATCGTGCTTTGCGTCTCAGATTGACGGAACTTCGGCATCGTCCCCACCAATTTGGCGGTTATACGGAACGAAAAGGGCGATAAATCGTAGAGTAGTCCGAGTTATTATCTGATCCGGAGATCATCACCGCGGACCTCCGAGTGGAGACCGCGGGGATGGCGAATGCTTCATCATCAGCAACCTACTGACTGATCTGAAGAGTATGGGCCAGTCTTCGCAGTTCAAGAAACCAATATGCATTAAAACTTTCATTTATCTCTTTTCTGTGCTTCGTTACATCTGCCCATGCTTTTTACTGACAACCATCTAAAAAAAACCGCTTGACCCTTCTTTGCCCATGCAGCCTGTAAGGATATGAACCGCTGTCCTGCCCCCCCTAAGATGGACTTGTCTTAAATGCAATTGCAGCTGTGTATATAAAACGCCTCCTCCCAACCGGCCATGTGTAGAAAGACGCCAACGCCTCTTCGTTTCCATGTGTGCTTGCAACCAACCAACCAACCGACCGACCAGCCTACTACCCATCCACCCATCTTCGCTCTCATCTAGCCAGCGGATCCGGCCTTGTTGTCCTTCTGCTCTTCCATGCCGCTCCCCGACGTTGCCAATCTGTATGTCAAGTCCGCAGACCGCTGCGTTATAAATGCTATGAGTAACACCGTTGGACATCAATCGTACACTCTTGCTACATATGTCAATATCTGGAAACTATCCAGAATAATCTCCAATGTGCCAGCTCTCCCCCTCATGCTTTTGGACTTTTCAAGTCATCGTGAATCGTTGATTGCGTGTCAACATTGCAAGTTGCCGTATCCAAAATGACAAACTGCCGGTTAAGATCAAGGTCCTGCTTACAGGCTTCTCCCAAAGACACTCTTTAAGGGGGCCGTCGACATGTCTCGTCACTTCTCAGATCGAGACTATCGATTAACCGCCCTTTCGTTCCGACTCGTGCTTGGGTGGCTGCTCGCTATTTCCTTGTTGCCCGTTGTTGTTGGCACCCTTCTTCTTTCCCTTGCCTGCTTTTTGCCAACCGCCGTCGGTTTCACTTCTAGCTCCACGAACGTGGCCGTTTTCTCGGGTTCCGTTGACCTTTTGAGAACCCAACTTCTGGTTCTTCTGAGACTTTGTACCCTCTTGAGGCTCTTGAGTTCGCTCTTCGGTTTTCTGGCTGGACTTTGGTCCATCTCCTCTTCCTGTCTTAGGACTGTTCTGCTTCTCTGACTTCCAAGGTCCATCCTTTCGAACAACTGTGGGAGAAGGAGTGCGGTTCTCGTAAACTGGCGAAAGATGAGCAAAATCTTGACCAACTGGTGGCCTGTTGATACGGTTCTCAGCAATGGCAAGATCAAGAGGAGCAATCATGCCATTCTGCTGACGCGACATAAGGCGTTGGCGTGTCGAAGGTGAAAGTCGAGAGTTTGCTGCCACCACCGGGTCCTGTACGATATGAGGACTTGCCATGTAGTAAGCGCTCATCATTGCAATACGATCGCGAAATGATGGATCGTCTGCCGTGGATGGAGCTGCAGCCATCATTGGGGCAGCGGAGCCATTGGCCACTACAGGAACCGGGTTGTAGGCACCTTGTTGGTTCATAGCTGCTTCAGGTACAGCCTGCGGCATGACGGGACCATCAACCGGAAAGCTGGGAACACCGTTTGAGCCGTGAATCTGCAAGGGGTTCTCAAGGTTGGTCGACTCATCAGATGTAGTGCTACCTGTTCCCGAAGGTGGTTGGCGTGGGCTTTGAGTCACGCTTGTCTTGAGACTAGATCCATTAACAACCAGTGGGCGCGAAAGGTTCTTGTTTTGACCTCCAGGGAAAGGGCCTTGTGCCAAAGGTGCCGATGACGCAGTGGACGAGAAATTCCGTGCATGGCCCAAAGGTGAAGGCGACCGGGATGTCCTCTTCATTCGGCGGTCGAGAATTGTCTGGGGAAGTTGATCTGTTGAGAGTCGTCGCCGACCTGGGCTCTGACCGGAGACATCCCCAAAAGCAAGACCATTTGCTACAGCTTGTGGCTGAGGTTGCTTACTGGGACTTGGGCTTTCCGACAGATAAACAGAGTATTTGCCCTCTTCCGACTGTGGTGAGTCCGTGTGTGCCTTGGGAGTCTCATCGAAATCTGTATCATCAGACATAAAGCTTGGAACTGGGTTGCCGTTAACACCTCGAGAATGGCTTGGACCATTGTAAGATTGGGCACCGAAATAACCTGGAGCTGCTTGTGCTGTAGATGGAGATCGAGATGCGGGCTGCGAGTGTGAACGAAGAGCACTATTGGATCCTTGGACACCTGTTTCATTATTTATACCATTTCGCTGAAGCGGGCGACGAAAGTCTTGGGCAGCACCCGAGGTACTAGCAGGAGACGAGGGATACGTTCCATAACTTGCGCCCGCTTGGGGAAAAAAGGGAGCGCCCAAAGTCATTCCATATAGAGCATACAGATCCGGTCGAAGAGGAGCGCTGAGCGGCGGATTATCAAATGAATTTGTCCTGGAACGATCTGATGTCTGTTGAGGCTGCTGCTGGCCAGATCCTGTACTCGTAGACATCCTCTGTTGTTGCTGCTGTTGACCCATCGCTTGAGCTTGAGCCTGAGCCTGGGCTTGATGCTGCATAAATGCTGGTGATTGACTGGCATACAATAGTCGCATGTTCTCCTGGTGCAACGCCATTTGAGTCATGAGGTCCTGCTGTGCGTACTGAAACTGGAACTGTTGGTTTTGGTACCACTGTAGATCCTGCGCCATGTTGACTGGCTGCATAAACATATTGTTGTTGTTGGCGTCGAACTGTGGAACACCTGCAGATGCACGTCGATTCGAATTTCCGCCTCGGTAATTATTGTTATGTCTTCCGCCACGGTGGTTCCCACGACCTCCTCGGCCTGAATGTGTCTGCGAGGAGCTCCTAAGCAGAGCAGGTCGAGGTTGCGGTGCCGGTCGAGACCATACTCTTTCCTCCTCTTTAGGGAACACGTATTGCTCGCATGCCTCCTCGAAGTTTGCCACTGAAATCAGATCAAACGCTCGACGCAACTCCATATGTAAACCGCGAAAAGAATAGTCATCAGCGGTGTTTCCGAGGTTACGAGAAGTATTGAACGGCTCTTCCACACAGAGCTGATTGTTGATCGCATAATGCCACTTCTTTTCGTGCTTTGTGATCAGTTTGCCCTGCCGCACCGAGAGAACGTGCTTATCGTAATCAAACTCGTGAGCGTAGAAACGAAAGAACTGAAACAAAAGCTCCGCAGTAGATGACTTGTTCTTTTTTCCATAACCAGCCACTTTGTCAATATCGTCCGCGAAGTCGGGGGTGGTACCGTCGGGTTTGGGTAACTTGTGTGGCGACTGATGCAATGCGGGAAGAACGGGAGGGCTGCGCAGCTGCAGGAACGCGATAATCAGGCAGATCCATGTGTAGGAACTCAATGTGCCACCAAACGCTATTAAACCGTTAGACAAGTTGAAAGGGGTGGCAAAACAACAACATACCGGCATCATTGACTATTCTTCTCCGTGTCCAATACTTTATAATCATTGCAAGCTCTCGAACTCTCGGGTCAATATCGATATATGTTCGAACCATGCGTGTATTTTCGAGCGCAAGGGTATTGTTGACATTCATATCGCAGGCAAGGCCCAGTTCAGGATCCCAGATCTTGACGATGGGCACCTTGGCTGCCGAAATACAGACAACCTTCTCCATCCCCCCTGTTGATGTCAGCGAGTTGTTGGCGACTTGGGGAAAGATACATACGCTTTGCTAGGAGGTTGGCGATCATGCAGACATCCTCCAATTCGCGCCATGCGGTTGTGATGCAAATGTCCACTAGATAGGGTTAGTCTGTAAATCATGCAGATTGAGGGTGTGGACGTACCATCAGAATCATCCGAACAAAGAAGATTCCCAGAAGACCCAAAAAGATTTACGCGGATATCGTGGCCTGGCCATTCGTCGTTGAAGGTCTTTTCGAGCTTTGAGACCAATTTCTTGCGATTCTCTTCCACAGCAGCGGTGGGGAGTAATCGGTCGTAGACCTCTCTCATATCTGTCGCCAATTTTCGCTCTTCATCCTCGGCCAACTTGCTCTTGACCGTCCTCAAGTCCAGCTTTTCCAGACGATCATTGCCGACCGAATACGGTATTCTCCTCCGAGAGTTTATTTGGGCAGTCTCGTATTTGCAACTCGATATTCGCGGCGGTAAAGGCTGAAGCGAGGATAACGTGCTATGTGTCTCAGAATAAGCTGATCGCGGGGAATGGTTATTTGTCCCCGTGGGCGACGGCTCGCGGTCCTCAAGTGAAAATTGACGAGCGTGCTGGTGAGGCGTCGAGGGCACTGAACTAGAGTGGGACTGAGCCGAAGGTGCGGACCGTCGGGGTAAATGCCTCGATGAGTCGGCGGCCTGCTTTGAAGACATTTTGGACGGAACCTCCTTGGAGGCGGCAACCGATCGACTCTTGTCTAAATTCTGATGTGACCTACTCCCATGGCCTCCAGCTGTGCTCCCCTTACCGGAGGCGTCTCTTAGCGACACCTTGCTAGAAGATCGCGACCGAGGCGCTGCCTGGATATGAGGAGCAGAGATGACGGGAGGGAGTGGCGGTGTCTGCAGGCCGCCGCCGCGGGATGGGGATATGAGCTTATTGTAGTGGAGGAGTTGAGCGTGGTAAATGTTGGACTGCTGTGGGAGGAGAAAGGGGAGGAGATCGAGGTGAGAATGGAATTGTGTGGCGGACGGGTCGGGGAAGAAGGAGCCCTCGACGGCGGAAGCGCTGTGAGTACTCGTCGCCGATGGTGTCGTCGGATTCGGTGTGCTCGATGATATCGTCGAGGCAGATGTCCAAGGACTGGAAGGATAAGGATGTTGAGGTTCGGCCGTTGTGGTCTGGGCGTCCATATGGAGCAGCGAGCGAGCCCCGGGACGGTTCAAGTGATTGCGGGGACCGACGGCAGTATGCGTGACGACGTTTGGGTGCGTCTGAGCTCGTGGGGATCTCTCTTTGCTCGGTGGCGGCGAAAGCTGTGGAATATGGAAAATGGAGCAGCAGGAAAACGTCGTTGTAGTTCTGAGCGCTGGAGAGGGTCTCAAGATCTCAGCATGCGATCCAATGCCGAACAAAAGTCTATCGTGAAAGCCAGGGGGCGAATCTCAATCTGGTCGCTGAGAGGCGCTGTTCCTGGGTGGGAATAGCGAGAGGCCGTGGAAATGGAAAGTTGTACGGAGCAAGAAAGTACTGTAAAACGAAGCGAAACGATAGCGTATACGACCGAAAGGCAATGGCGAACAAACAAGGGGCGCCGAGTGCGAGTGCGAGTCGAGAAAGGTGAGGAATTGCAGTTGCAGTCGGTATAACAACAATTTCCCGGGGCGCGGGATAATGATGGAAATGTAGGATTCGAGAGATGGTGAACAGTACAGTGGACAGTGAGTGAACTATGGACGTGTCGGAGACGCTTGTGCTTGTGTCTGTGGGGGGGCTCTTTGCCAAAAGGGGGCCGCTCGGTGCGAGGGACGCCGGTTCACCTCGACTCGTCTCGTCGGGGGGAGGGCGAAACGACGGTGCTCGCTGTATCGGATCAGGGCGTTGAAGGGATCGGGTATAGCAGAACAGAACAGAACAGGACCAGAGCAGCTCAGATGACAAGAAGCGTAGTAGAGTTGATAGTAGAGAGAATTATGAAGAAAGAAAACAGAGACAAAGCAAGATTGGAAAATGCGGATGTGTATGGGAATGACAAGAGATGGTGTCTGGCGGGATAGACATGGGACATGGACATGGACATGGACATCGAGAGCCCGTTTGGTTTAGTTTAAGTTTTAGTCTGAGGGAGAGAGATCAAATCAATCAATCGAGACAAAAAAGGCGAGAGAGAGACCTAGACACTGAGAAACTGAGGTGGTCCTTCTGATCTGAGGGGACATAACCTAACGATACCTCGTTACGGTAGTCGTTGTTATTGGGGACGGAGACGCAGCACAGGCCTACTACAGGGCACACGGGGAGTTTTAGTTAGTGCACCAGGTACCTAGGGGATCTGAGGTGAGGGTGTGAGGTGCAGGTCGCACTGTACCTGGGACTCGGGCATTATTATGTGCAGCTGTACTGTAAATCGTCCACACCTCCGAGAGCATAAGCTCACCTGCAGGTAAATGGACTTATTCAAGAATGAGCTGACCTAAGCCCTATTTACATTCTCGCCCTCACCATTTTGGACAGTCCATCGAGGTGTATTTACGCACTAACCTTTGCGGCTGCTGCTTGAGGTTCACTGCACCCATTGGGTAATCACAGTGCTGAGTACAGTGTTTCTCCAGCTGGCCGCTGTCAACGCCAATTAGCCCGACACCTCACCGTCCGCCACAGCGAACAGGCCTTTGTAACCTTGAGAGAAGAGCGGGGATAATAGAGCAGCCTCAGCAGAGTCGACTGCAAGCAAAGATCACAAAAGGGTCAATGTTTTCAGTAGACTGGAGGGATAGGAACATTTGGCATGCGGCGGGTGACTTTGACAGTAACAGCCCAGGGCGCAGAACGGGGCGAGTCTCAGGGTCACCACCATACAAAATGATATCCATCTGATGAGAGAGAGGGCAGAGAGAGAGGGGAGAGAGAGGGGAGAGAGAGAGAGAGAGATCCACAGGCTAGCGCCCAGCTCGTGGCAGCAAGCCTCCGCAATATCTTTAGTTATTAGTAGTGAACCTAATGGAATTAAATAGCCCTGCCCTGCCCTGGTCTGGTCTGGCTTCTACTTCTGGATGGAATAATTCCAACCCATAGGACGCGAGAGTATCTTATTTCGATATACCGTGCGATTTGCCGATATTACTGACTGTCCTGGCCTCCACTAACAAAAGAGTCGACGGCAATTAAATGCTGGGCCCAAAGATCGCCTCTCTCTTATCACATCACATCACATTATCCGCACCCATTGACGATACGCTGTACGACACAACCTGTAGACAGCGTGCGTCGTTAACTTGTCGGATTTACAGCTGCTTCGCCCTCATGACACCTCCTGGCTAGCGCTTTGTCAGTATCTACAGGGGAGGATACCGAGCAGGGACCCTGATTCTTGCTATGGAGTCTACCCCTGCCGCTGTACGGGCTGTATCCACTTGTCCTAGCCCTGGATCTATCCCCGGCTGGTGACTCCTGGCCGCTTGTGATGCATCCATGCCATGCCATGCCCAGGCTACAGATTGTTGTGCCGCTACCAACCACAAAGGTTGCATCGCACACAACTTTATGTCAGATGATACTTTGTCATAAAGTCACCACCCATCAAAGCATCTCGTTCCTGAGAGGGCGGATTCTGGATGTCGAGGGGCCGGTCCTCCAATTCCCCTCAAACTCAGGACCCCTTTGTGAGATGGGAATTCTGGGTTTGGGCACCACGAAAGGAATCATTGATAGCAAAAATAGCCCAACGTCGTAACAAACCTGAAGTGAAGTGTAAATGGACATTCACGGCCGGATATGTCCGTGGCGGGTACAGATATGGTGCCTTACTTGCCCTGCTGCTGAGATGCAGCCTCAAATGGAAGATGCTGTGTTTGTGTGGGGAAGATGCAGGTAAAGCTAACTAATCTGCGACTGTGATGATGTCGGCATGCGTGTGGAGGAGAACGTCCTCCCTTTTTGATGCATCTATAGACACGGACATGCCTAGGATCGAGATATTTGCACTGCAACAGATACGGTATCTCTCTTTGGCAAAATTAACAATCAGTACTCCGTAAGAACCTGTTTGAATTCTGGTCACGACAATATGAACGTTATTCCAGTGGCGTTTGTTGGCTCGCCTTAACCCCGTTTATACACATCACACCCAATCTTGATATGTCAAATCAACCTGAAGCAATTATCCACCTTTTGCTGGGCCGCGAACCAACATAATACGACTTGATCAACTTTGATCAATCATCAATGGCAACATCGGCTAATACGGGAATATTTGGTGAACACGCCCAACAACGGCCCGTGTGTTTGCCTCCGAACTCTAGTTATCCCCTGGACTGCCAGCACATATGGACGAACAGGTCCAGGGCGTGCTCTAAACTTTGAATAGGTAGGCTGGACCTCAACATACTACGTACATCCATACAAACAGCTCGCTCTCCGCCTCTCGTCATGCTTCATGCAAAGGCCGAAGAGACCCCACCAAACTATTGAATCGAATTCTGCGAAATGCCAAAAATCAACAGAATATGTCGCAGAACAGCAAGAGTCTAGTGACTGTTTCGCCCAGCCAATAACTCAATTTGAGAATGCCGAGACACCCTCTTGTTCTCGACGGTAGGACAGATCAGGTTATCTTTTTGCAGAGGATACGCCTCACTCGTATCTTTACTTAGCATCTCGATCAGCTCTAGGGCGGCATTGAATTCTCCATCATGTCTCACCAAGAATCAGCCTCTTACTCTCTCAAACCAAAATTTCAGCGCCACTGCCATACCTTTGAGTCTCCCTTCTGGGCCACCAAATAACTCTGCTTGACCTTAGCGTATCCCTTTTCTGCCAATCTCAGGAACAAGATCAGCCTCAATACATAATATTTGCCTAGAGATACATATCGAGTTAAGCTCATCCCTTGCGCGTTGTCTTGGCCAATCTTACCCTCGGCGATCTGTTACGTAGTATATCTCTTTCTTCGTATCACCCGCGATACGGCACGTCTATACGATTTCCCCGTCCGTATCTATGTACTATTCCTGTGCTTCTCACTCAGGCCAAGTCAGGTCAGCACTGGACACGTCTTGGTCTCGGGAGATCATCCACCGGCCTCAAGCCACATCAAGCGACAGGGGAAGTCTGGAACTTTACCCTTCTCTGCCGTTTACCATGTTACAAGTGTTTATTTGTTTTGCGGTTTTACTTTTAGGCATGTCGTTTCAGCTCGTGTCTTCTGTTGCCTATGGCGCACACACTTTACAAGCAACTATTACCGCTACAAGTACGACCACACCTTTTTGAGGTCTATTTAGAGTCCGGGTTGCTCAGAGTTACCTAGTCGGTTGTTTCCTTCGGAGCTGAAGCACAGTGTGTCTCCCTGTGACCAGTCAAACGTCGTGCCTTGGCTTTGCTGGGGCCGAAAGCTGACTTCAAGCTGACGAGAGGTGGCTGTAAAAGTCACAGATTGCTGGCAAGTGCAAGCCATTCAAACTCAATTACTGTTTCCATGGATGATGTTGAAGCAGAGGCTGGCTGAGGTAAACAATTGGACCCCCGCTTACCTTTTCAAGCATGATCAAGGTCTTCTCTCGTTTCCCCACTTTGACTCTCACGATATCATCATCACGATATTTGGGCCAGACTATTACTTCACTGCAACAAGTATGTCTGTACGGTACCTGACGCTCACATCAGATGCGCGGCAGCCGAACGGGTGCCAACTCCAATACATGATGATTTCTTAGCCTATCCGACAGTATCGAATGACTGCTCATTTGTTGACCATCACGAGGCCAAACGCCCACAAACGCGATGCCTGCAATTCTCCAATCGACGTCATTTGTGATCCGTCTTGGACGACCAAGCGGTCGACGAGGGAAAGAAAAGAGGCACTGCTCTGTGCAACCATACAACCAGTCACAATGCGCAAAGGATACCCCCGAAACGTCCCAAAGGCCACATTTCGCGGCTCGCTGCCGTTCGCTACAGCGGTCAAGAGCGTTTCATCACAAAGCCATCAAATAGACCAGGGTTTGTACGGGAAACCAATGCTCGTTTCCGTTGGCAGGATTGATTGCCATTGGTTGGAATGATTGCCATCCTGCTGTCTTGCCAATACAAACGTCGCGGGTCTGGCTTGACACGCTATCAAACCGCGTTCAAGTGCATAGAACGGGCGGGCACGTTTAATCGGAAAAGTAATGTCCATCTCTAGCTTCCACTCGATGCCTGTTTCTGTTGTCGACATGCTTGAACTACCGGAGCTGTGGGAAACGGTGTTCTTCGGGAGTGTTGCATGACTGAGATGAAGCTTGATTTAAAAGTCCAAGGTTGGACATGCAAATGGTGGTGTCACCTGTAACCTCGATATACGGAGGAGGTGGCTCCTACATAATACAGGTCTCCAAAACTTTTCCATTGACACACGATGGAGGAAGGCCGGAGTTTCCATTGGTGGCCGTTTTGCTGTCTGTGCCTTTTTGACTTCTGCGATGGAGACAGGGTGATAAGATCTGGCCATCCTTCTGAATGTTCGTCTTTTCACTTTGGTCTGCTACTCTGAGTTGTTCCAAATACTGACTTAACACTATAGCGGGTTCTAGGGCACCAGCAACGGTTGAGTTCGACTACGAAACATTGATCTTCAACCCGGAAAACCCACAGTATATTTCACCGCGCCAATGGGGGAGAACCAGGACCTGTGTTCTTGCTGCACACCTAGACTGCATAAGAAGATTTCCTCCTTTTGACAAGCACGTTGTATTGAACCTCCTACACCATGATTTCCCACCGTCGGATTCCAGAAAACGGGAAAGAATGCTGGTTCTTCGACAGTGTTGCCTTGATATTTCCGGGGAGCATGCCGATATCACATTCGACGCTCTTCGAGAACAGGCTAGAATAGGCGTGAGGGACTTGATTCGTGGACCGAACTTGGTAAATATCCTTTCTAGCAAAAAGGCAAGATATTTACACTTCGTGGTCGATCCATCAAAGCCGATTTGGGGAATATCGACCACGTTCGAAAATGCTCGCTACCTTCAAGGCCTTTCAAACAAGGCTGGCAAGGACGCATTCCTGGTAGTCTCCGAGCCGCAGAAACTCTCGAGCGGAGTCTATCTCGCTTCAGATCATCTTGGAGTCAGGGCAATCTCCTTTGGTCAGACTGATGTGACACAGAGCTGCTACTATGAGCAGCCGGGAATTTGGTGGACTTTCCAAAACACCAACAAGTCGGAGCGATACTTTTTGAAATGGTACAGTGATGTGAGTCGGCCCGTGACTTGAGCTATAGGCAGAGGATTGACAAAGACGAACCGCGCAGGGCTTTAAAATGCGCGATTTGCACGTGGTGGGATTGCAAGAAGACGTTCTGGGTCCGCTGGCAAGGTGGTCGCTGCTACCGCCAAATCCGGAAGCCATCTGGTACCTACATCTCGATGACAGGTCCGGGGGTCGACACTATTTCAAGGCTTTGGAGTGTGAAAGCCCTGAGATTACAGGCTATTCAGCATGCCTGCTTGACGAAGACCTGTTTTACTTGCATGGCCATCGTGAGGGCGAGGACTTTTCATTCTATAGTGAAGGCCGGGGAGAACGACTACACGCAGTGTGGCTATATTTTCCAGTCGAGAAGCACGAGCGGATCGTCGAAGTCTGGCGCCTGAGGAGAAGGCCAACATTCTGGCGCGATATCCTTCTGGTACGTTACGAAGGCTGGACAGATGACAACACGTAAATAGGTGCTGATCTGATGCAATCTAGCTACGAACGAACAAGAGCCGTGTTTTCTTTCTAGGAGCAAACGCCAATATGCCCCAGCCAAATGCCATCTTCGAACGTGTGGCCTTATTGAACGCCCAGCCTTCTCGTCTGTGGTTCAGTTCTCAGGGAGACGGCGTCGACTGTCTTGCATTCGATTGTGAGGACAAACGCCACGACAAGAATGAAGCTCCGCCATTTTTTCACGACCCATCTACATGGTCCTCAAGGGTGAGTGTCCAGCAGGTTTTTAACAAGTCGGTTAGACTGGGAGGTGTGACTGGACTCGTACCCTGCAGAACTTGGATCCCAGGATCTACTGGGATTGTCGGTCTCATTTTCACCTATTCCGATGGCTCGAGGGAGTCGGTAGGACAAGTCCGTCTTGATCATCTCCTTCCACCCATTGAGGTTGATCCGGCAGGGGAGATGTGGATAGGGGCCAGACTGCTTCACCCCAGCGGCGCGGTCGTTGAGTCAATGAGAGTAATTCCATCCACTGGCCAAACCTTCCATGGTGGAAATCCTTCCCAGGAAGGACTGACCTGGTTGAGGATACTTTGGCGCGGTCGATTAGACTGGAACTTTCTGTACAGCAAATGCTTCATCAATGTCAGCGACCAGGCCAATGTAAATCAGGATATGAACATTGATATGTTGCTGGAGAGCTGGGCTGGGAGAGAATGGGAGAAAGAGCAGATGTCGGAGCAGCTTGCTGTGCGTGCCCGTTGATAAGACACATTGGCGCTTAGAGCAGATTCCCTTAACATGTCTTTCAAGATACCTAGGTTTCTTCATATCATGCTAACAGGATCCTCGCTCCATCTTCCAACTCCATAACATCATCTGCTCTCGCCGCTTTCCCGCCCCAAATTACCGTCCCAGTCCCATCAATAGCAAAAGCACCAGCTTCCTGCCACTTATTCCCCATCGTCGTCAAAGGCCCATCATCTTCTTCATCGTCCGCATTATTCGTATTCACTGGTTTCTTCTCATTCGTCTCTTTTCTCTGTATTGCTCCAGCCACTTTTTCTCCCAACCATCCCGACTCTTTCCATCCTTGAACTTGCGTCGTTGGATTGAGTACATACCACATACTACTCGTTCCTAAACCCCAAGCTGCGTAAATAGCCCTCTCCTCATCGACTATGACGCGAACGCTCCAGGCGCCGCCGAGGAGGGATACCCATTTTTGAGTTGCTTGCTCTGAGGCGTGAGATACGGCTATGCACGTCAATGCATCGCCATATCGATTCGCCATTGTACGAAGATTAATAAATGTCTTTTGAGCAACTGCGCATCATTAGCATTGACCTCGGCATCTTGAAAACGGCAACTTACAAGCACAACCAACACAGCGTAAAAACACAAGCAGGACTCTCTTCCCCCCACCAACCCTTAACTTCCCCGTCTTATCAACTGGCGCTTTATCTCCTATCCCCGGGAGTCTACCCTTCGCAACAGCAGCAGGCGGAGGCGTCAACCACGGCTGAACAGTAAGCGGAAGAGACCGAACAGACATCCAAGACGTCCAGCCTGAATCAGTTTCATTATCGAGATCTGCTGGTGGGTCTTTGCGCAACTTGTTTGGCTCGCGCTTCTTTTCTGAAAAGTCAAAGACATCGCTTGGTATACCTGCCTTTTTGAGGGCGAGCTTGGTTGTGAATGATGAGAGCATCGTGAGGAATGAGATGTGAGGGTGATGGGAATAGGGAAGATTGCGGGTCGGGCCGATGGAAATCTGGGGTGAGACAATTATACGTTAAGCATATCACGGGAAGAGATTGATTTGATGAGATTAGTGAGCAAGTTGTTATGTTTGTTCTTGGTGTTGTGAAAAAGATGAGACGTGGTGTTGAGTTGAAACTCCAAAACAGGGGGTTGTGATATTACGCTAGTAAGGGTTTGGAATGGGGGCGACCTGTAGGGTAACGCGAATGGTAAAGCTCCGTCAGCTGGAATGAAGAGACAGAATCTCAAGAGCATATTTGCGATCTCAAATGCCAGTGATCGTTAATTGTATTGCTTGGATCAATTGAATTCATTGGTAGTCGCCTGGTCCATGTGTGACGTGAGGAAGGTAAATGTTGTTATAACTTGGATAACCATGAGCAAGACATGTTTTTCACGGGTCATGAATATCGATGTTTGCAACAAGTTGACCATCACTTGACCCGCATTTGAGAACACGACTACCATGTCACCTCGAGCTCGTGGGGATCGCGTTTTTATTTATGTTGAACCATCATAAAACGAAGCATTATTTCCCATCCTCCTGAATGCCGTGGGCTCTCTGGCACATAGCATCCTCAATCGTACGCAAATCCTGTCTGCAAAGGATCACATCATGGAATCCCAATCAAAACCTCAAAGTCCGTAGATTGCGTAGTTGCCGTTGTTTTCGGCCTCTCGGTAGACCTTATCAAGATTGTTTGGATCTATTTGAAGCTCAAGTTAGCTGCAATGCTCGTCGTTGCTAGACATGCTTTGTGGAAGCCAACAACTCACCAACATTCCCAAGGAGGAGCGTCAACGATTTGACGATCGGTTTCTGTTCGGCCGCATCAGAAGCAGCGTATTTGGCGAGAATACCACGCATCTCGTCTTTTGGTTCCCCGGACGGGTGATGTGACAATTCACATTTGCCTGAGCCCGCATCCCTGGTCCAGTCGAGTCGTCCACTCATGGGAACTACAAAGGTTTTCCAGCGTTCCTGACCTCCATCATTGTCATTCATGAGAGAATTGTCATCATCATATCCTTCATAGTACCAGGACAGTGGTCTGAAATTTACAGTGTCTGAATCGAATCCGTGCATGATGGTGTGCTTGCTGGCCTTCGACTCCTGCCAATTCGAATCTAGGTATACTGCCCACATGGCATCTGAATCTACCGGCAATGAGTAATTCCATTGTTCAGGATCAAAGTGAAAGTCACCGACACATCTACGAGTACCATCAGTGTAGGTAAAGAGCAAACCTGTCTCGGTGTCTCTACAGTCATAGCTGTTCATGCAGGGAGTGACCTGCCTGACATTATCAAGACTTGCGGACGAATAAAAAGAGCCTGTTGCGCCATCAAAAGCGCACTGTCTTTCATACTTCATTGGATTCTCCCATGTGGACACTGAATCGAAATGAAGCCACGCGACGCTGGATGCAGGCAAACCATCGAAGTCGCCTGTGTAAAACATGCGGGAAGGAGTGTCCTCAGGTAACTTGGCGACGCAATGGTAGGTTGCACCTGGTATACCTTCATGTGTTCCAAGGACAAGGTTGCGGCCGTGATTTGTGACAACCTGTACCACCATATGATCAGTATAGCTGTCAACATATAGCACCCAGTGATCATAGCTTACTATGAGCGTGGATAGTGTTTCATGAAAACTACGAACCCAGAGTTCAGAGACTTTCTCGTGAGGGTTTATAGGAAAGAAAAGCCGCATGATCTCTTCGCGCCTTAGTCTTGGGTCGGATTCTCCAGGCCCTAATAGATTTCCGTCCTGGTGAGAATTACACTGAACAATCGCACTGCCGACAAGGCAGAAAGAATAGGCCACGGTATCGGGTTTATTCCACTCCATGGATCGCACATATGTGTGAGAAATGCGAGAATCAGAATCTCTGGGAAGTGGAACTCTTGGCCAGAGCTTGACTGTTGTAGGAGGAATATCCCATCGTATCTCAACAGGTCCGTATTCGGCGAACTTCAGAAACGCGTATGGTGATTTGATAACACCCAAACCACGAAGTTTAATGCCCTAGACCAAGACATATCAGTAGAGTTTTGACGTTAGGTAGCCACTTTGGCAATGCTTACATCGAATCTTGCTTTCAGATAAAACGTGCCACTTTGTTGAGCGTGAAAAGTCCACTAGTACCCTTCAACTTGGCTCACGTTATGCCGCTCTTCCCATTCAGTGAAGATGACCTTGTTGACTCCACGGCCGTCGTGACGGATGAAAACGTTGAGGGGCTTCGTGATGGCCTTTCTTCCCATTCAGTGAAGATGACCTTGTTGACTCCACGGCCGTCGTGACGGATGAAAACGTTGAGGGGCTTCGTGATGGCCTTTCTATCAAGGACGACTTCCTCGTCTCCGCCGCGCGATTCATAGGACAATGACCGAATGTACCGACTGCCCTCATAGTTGACATACTCCGCCCATAGCACCGTATTAGTTTCGATCGGAACCGATATATTTCCTGCTCGGTGATTATCACTCTTCGACCAGAGCCGTTGGAACACGCGAACGGTTTGCTCCTTGCAGTCGGCCGCAATTTTGCAGCAAAGTTCCCGAGGTAGACGCCCGAGACGAAGATCGAACAAATATTGTCCGAAGGTGCGCTCCAGCCAGGGGAGACGACGTCGATACAGCGATTTGTGCATGTCAAACGGACCTCCAAGAAAGGTCGCCACAGATACATCGTAAGACAATTGACTATCGAAGATCAAGGTCCGAGAAGTACACTCTACACATGCGAGGTGATATATCATCCTATTCGTACGACGAGGGGATTCAGGGCCCCCAAAAGTGTATTTGATGGGCTCTGTGTTCTCAAGATCTATCATGTATGGGTCAGCGGTCAAGTGCAAAGCCAAAGGCGAGTAATAGAATGATCTTTACATGAAATGACTTTGTCACCGTGGTCCAATCGAAACCTGCAAAGGCCACAGGATCCTGAAAAATAGAGAGCCTCGATATCAATGCCTGAACCCCCGCCGTAGGAGTCGGCGAATTCTAGTGCCATCGCGTGTCTCGCTGGTCTGTCACGTCAACACAGACATGGAAGCCGCAAGGTGGACAAGGAAAGAAAACAGAATAAAAGAAGTAAGCTCGGGATCTTCAATGGAGGCTCTGTAAAAGATTAATCGATTAGTTTCCAAGTTCGTCCAGAGCTACGAAAGGTTTTCCTGTAAAGTCATGGCAAAAATCTCCCCAGACTACTCAAGCTCTCTCAAAACTCATGATTGGTCTTGCGGTTCACACCTCACCAGGACCCAAACCAAGGATAATAGGCTTTCCAAGACTAAAGGATATAGACAAGATCAAAAAGAATGGGAGACTTACCAGAATATGTTAAAAAGAATGCCCTATCGAGATAATGAACCTGGTGGTTGAGAGGGAAGTGGGAAGATATTGACTTCTCCGAGCGATGTTGACGAAAGGAAGAGAAGTTAGAAGATGGGAGGGAGTGAGGAAGGCAGAAGAGCATCAGGAACTACCTACCTACCTTACCTTAATCAAGGTCGACTGATGGAACAATCACGTGTGTTGCCTGGAGTCGCGCCTTTGACACCTGCTGGCACTGGCGCCCGAATATCTGAGGTACCCGATGCGAAAAAGCTCCAAATGGCTGTCATCCTAGGCGAGGCAAAGCATGCCTCTACCTAAGGTAGGTAGCTTGGCCTTGTGGCCTTCCACTTCCTCTTCATGATCCCTTCCGATGCGTTCACACAACTTCTGCGAGATCCCTATTTTCTTTTGTCCCTTATCCTCTAAGATGGCCATAACTTAGGATATGTCATCATAAACCCTTGAAATTCATAAATAGAATTAGACTATCCTTATTTATCTCTTAGGATACAGGTTTCTCACCTCCCCAATGTCGGCCCGTTGTAGCATCCACTGTTGTTGCCCCTTTCTATCTACCCAGGACCTGCCCTAGAGAACTGGAAAGACAACTGGAAAGACAATGATTCCTTGACATCGTGATTTCGTCCTCAAAGCCCGTAGATTCCATAGTTGTCAAACTCTTCGGCAACCCTTTCCGTATCTCGGAGATTATCTGGAGCTGATTGATGGCTCAAGTTAGCATGCCATGGGCTTGGGCTTTCGTCAAAACCAACCGTCTTGGACTTACTAGTTTTTCCAGTCAGAATGGTACAGGATTTAGAGACTGGACCCTCGCGGTCTGCTTTAGCATCTTCGGCTAGTACATGAAGCATCTCATCATCTGGTCTACTGCTCATGTGATGCGACAATAGACATATACTGCCATTAGACTCGTTGACCCAATCGAGCCGTCCCCTCATGGGTAGTGAGACATACTTTGGAGACCTGTCATATTCGTTGTCGCTGTCGTTTTCGTCCTCACTCTCATCTTCTGCAGAGCTATCGTCTTGGTAAGAAGTTTGTTCTTCGTCAGAGTCCTGTTCATCAGTGAGATCATCCAAGTCTTTGTGCGACGAGAAGGAACCTGGAAGTGGTTGAGAGAAGCCAAACCACTCTATCCCACAATCGCAGCAGTGGATGTTCTCATCGAGAATTCTGGCCTCTTTGCACTCGACATATCGTATCCACAGAGTATCAGAAGTTACTTTCTGCGGCGTCCCAAGGCGATCACACCGAACCTCACCGATACAAGTTCGAGTATCGTCATAGTAGGTCAAGAGAAGGCCCTGGATGATTTCGCCGTCTCCCCAAGGAAAAGGTCCTCTACGTATACATGGAGTGATGTCTCTGACTCCATCTAGTTTTGCTGATGAGTAGTGAGTGCCGATGGTCATATCAGGCGCTGAATTCCAAGCAGGTTGAATTTGTCGGGCTTGTGGCCTTTCCCAGCTAAGTACGGAATCGAAATGGAACCAAGAAAGCGTATAGGAATGCGCGTAGAACATAAATGAGGGTTTGTCTTGCGGTAGTTTGGCAATGACATGGTATGTAGCACCCGGGCCATCTTGTTGAGTTCCGAGGATGAAGCTGCGGCCACGATCTGTGACAATCTGCAATGTTCGATGATTAGCATTGTGACCTCCTCATGAATTAACAACAAAGTTGATAACTTACAATGAGAGTGTCCTTACACTTAGGATACTGTCGGACCCAGAGTTCAGAGACTCTTTCGTCAAGATTCATGGGGAAATGCAGACACAAGAGCTCGTTAAACTCATCTGTCGTGTATTCGTGGTAAGGTACTGGCGGTCCATGGATGTGATGGAAATTGAATTGCAAGACAGCTTCACCGCAAAGAAGGAAGGAATAGCCGGATGTCCCTGGTTTATTCCAGTCCAGACTTTGTACATCAGTCCAAGGCATGCCATTAGGGATCGGAATTTTCGGTGAGAACTTCACAGGCGACGGAGGTATAGCCCACCGTATCTCGCAAGGACCACCCAAAGCGAAATTGAAGAAAGTCTTCGGGGTTTTGACAACAACGAGGTCCCGGATTTTGATGCCCTAGACCCAGGCGTGTCAGAAGTGTTTGCTGTTATAAAGCCGGAAATACTTACGTCAAATCTTGCTTTGAGGTGGAACGGGCGGGCTTGTTGAGCGTGGCAAGTCCACCAGTAGTTATGGGCTTCCTCGGTCTCAGGCCTTTCCTGTCCTTCGGTTATAACAAGCTTGTTGACCCCCAGATGGTTATGGCGGGCGAAGATGTTCAAGGGATCCTCCGTGTTCCCTTTGATGAGAATTTCCTCATCGCCGCCCTGTGAATCGTAAGAAAACGATCGAATGTAGCGGATACCTTCGAAGTGGGTGTATTGGGCCCATAGAGTCGTGGTGTGGTTGTGGACAGGAACTGATATGAAACCACGTCGAGTTTGGCCCTGCCTCGGCCATTCCTGATAGATGAAGCGAATTGACTGTTCGCGAACACAGTAGAAGGCGACATTTCTACAGATTTCGGTGGGTAAACGCCCGCGAAGGGCCTGGGAGAGGTTCTGTGTGACAGTGTTCTCCAACCAGCGGCGGCGAGGACCACACATTTCTTCGGGCTCATTGAAGCTCCCACGGATAGTGACAGCAGCCCCAGCGAGGTCTCGTAGACTGCCAATAACAAAAGACTTGGCGTATTCAACACACTCATGATGTGATGCAATAGGGAAGGATCTTCTGGAATGGCATTTGCCTATTCCAGGCTGCGCAGCTTTCTCCCCTTTAGCTGTCAGTACCTATTGTGCCCAAGACCAACAGATTTATGACCTTACATTCGACAATTTCATCTCTATAGGTAAGCTCTAACCCACAAAGACTGCAGACCTTTCCGTATAAATCCAAGTCTGAAAAGTCCCTCTTGGAAGGCTCCAAATGCCGATCCTCAAAAGCGAGCTCCATCGAGAGTTAGAAGAGTTGAGACATAAGTTAGAAAAGGTGAGACATAAGTTAGAAGAGTTAAGGTGTAAGTTAGAAGAGTCGAGGGATAAATTAGAAGAAAAGAAGGTAAAAGAGAAATGAGACAAGAGTTGTAGAGCAACAAAGAGTGGAAACACAAACAAATAGTGGGACTAAAGCCATTCACTGGCGATGACCTTCGGGTATTGCTCAGCGGCATGCGTTTGGGACCTGCAGGGACCTGCTGGCATTGGAACTTGAATGTCTACCTCACGTCTTTGTGTCTACTAAACAAAAAGGCATTGTAAACTAATATGGCATTTTAAAATAAACTTATCAAAAGGTATCCTAAATCTTTCACAAGTTACATTAAACTTATGGCAATTCACCTAAATCTTTGTCATTTACGATATAGGTCATATGTCTTATTTCTTCTCCTAGTCAGGTACCACTGAGTCGTCTTTTGCATCACGGGTTGTCAATGTGAGGCTCTACTACTGTACAGGATCAGTGCCACTGTCTTCTTTTATAATTCCAATTCTCCATCGAACCCACACCTCTTCCGATGAGGACCGAAAATGGCTTGGCTACCTGGCCCGGGCGAGGCGTACCCGGGGCAGGTTCTTGTGCAAGTGCCTCGAGGAATTCATCCTGGGGCTCACTGCCGTCTCGTTGGCACAGATGGCACTGGTGTTGACTGAAGTACCAGTCAAGACGCCCTCGCATAGGAATCTTGATACATTGCCCCTCCCATTCATCTGCATTTGGTTCCTCAAACGAGACGAAGTAAACACCAGATTCATCCTCAACATGAGAACGCCAGCTGATTTCGTCTGTCTCAGGATAGAAAATCCACATGGTGTCAGAGGTGACCTCAATCGGAGCAAGCAGGCGGCCAAGACGGACTTCGCCAACGCAGCGTTTACGGCCATCCTCGTAGGTAAGCAAAAGCCCAAGGATCCCACCAGGATAGCGCCAGGACCTACACGGAGTGACAGTTCGGACCCCTTCAAGTTCGGCAGAAGAGTACTGGTACTTGCAGTGATCAGGACGCAGCTGAAGCTCTTTATTTCGACAAGCACTGAGGTTGAGCTTCGCGAATGTAGATGCACCTTCGAACCTCATCCATAAACCTGTTGTGTCCCAGTTTACGAAGTACATGCGACAGGGATAGGTCTGTGGCATAGTCCCGAGAAGGTCATACTTGGCATGCGTTTTGTACTCCTTATGCTGTTGATACTTCAGCTGAGGGCCAAGGGTGAGCAGGCGGCCTTTACTCGTTCGAAGCTAAGAGGATGTTGTCAGTAAGGAGTCAATGTGGCTTGGCCTACTACTCACTATGAGGGTTGCCGCAGCGCCAGACAATTCCTCGTTAAGTCTGACGCCGAAGCGACGAATCCAAAACGCTGAAATTCGCTCATCCGGGTCGACAGGGAAGTACACCCAAGAGTATGTCTACTGTTCACGGGTGCTGAAGTTGTAAGGATGCTTCTCACCGACCTTGTGAGGAATAATCTTCATGACAGAGTTGCCCCATACATAAAATGAGTAACCGATAACATCTGGCTGATTCCAATCAATTGCCCAGATGATGGCCCTTCCGAGCCCAATAACTGAACAATGAATTTGGGGCTCGGGAATAGGATCCAAGGTTGTTGGAAGTACGGACCACCGTAGATCATCTGGGTACTTTTGGATACTTTGGGCCATCGGCAGACTTGTAAGCTGCTAGGCCTCGAAGCTTGATCCCCTGTTGTTGGTCAGCAGTGGTTATCTTGGTCGATGCGATCTTCTTACATCAAATCTTGCCTTTAAATGGGAAGGCATCTTGCTCGGAGTGAATATTGTCCACCATCTTCCGGGCTCCTCTTTGACCGAAGGTATTTAAATATTGCTGGTTGTGATAATCTCAGTAACTCCGAGGTAATTATGTGCAATGAAGATGTTCACATTGCAGTCAGGGTCTGGGCTTGACAAGATCTGAGACTCATCACCACCAAGAGGATGGTAAGAGAGGGATTTGACGTAGCGGATCCCTTCAAATTCCACATAATGAGCCCAAATAGAGTTACCGTCCATGGCAATGGAGATAAGTCCTGGTTCGGGTCGATCCTCTTTGAACCAGTGGTCGCGAATGACCTGAAGCGCCCGTTCTCGGAGACAATATTGTGCAGTATTGTCGCATACTTCACATGGCAGGCGGTAGTTGAGAATCTGACAAAGATCTTCCGAAAAGCTCTTCTTCAGCCAGTTCAGGCGTCGCTCTGTGAAGGTGGGGGGCAGAAATCGCCGTTCCGCAAAGGGTTCGAGGATAGTTGCATTGTATACACCAGGATCGATTTGCTGATCACGCATCAACTCTGGTCGGACCAGTTCAATGCACTCACCATGGAAGGTGTGAGTCTCAAGCGTTTTGTAAGTATTCGCCCAGGGGCAGCTTTCTTTAACTAAACAGGGTCAGAAGCGGACAAAGTCTGGCATGAAGGGAGCATACATTCAAGGATGCCGTCATTATCCTCAGCATCGACGTCAAGCCTGCAGAGACCACACGTTAATGGAAGCCTTGATGGAAGGTCTTCCGAGTCGTCACCGTCACCGTCACTCTCAATATCCGAGTCGGTAAATTCGTCGTCTTCAAATTCTGAATCCATTGTGGGTGGCTGTGATGTCTGGTAGTCAGTTTACCTGAACTATAAGATATTCAGATAGTTTAGCCTAAGGTTAGGGGATTATTTACCAAGTTTATTGTGGCTTGGAATGTCAAGATGGAAGAATTGAGTTGAGAGACGACTCGACCCAAGAAGGCAGAAGATGATGGATGAGAGTTCAAGGAACAGATGGATCATTCTTTATATGGTGGATAATTCGGTTGCCGCATGGTGCACTGTCGCTCAATCACTTTTTAATCGTTCAACTGTTGTTCGGCCGCCTTATCAGAAGCAAGGCTACCTAGACAGTGACAATCTGTGAAGCAAAGACCACTCAGTGGTAACATAGGTGCCTATCTAGGGAGACCTTGGAAGAATGAAATGGCCTGTAGCTCCCTGTAATTGTTTCCTCCAAAGAGATTACGCTATGCTTTGTCTACCTAGGAACCGGTTTCGACTTGGGAGCCAGTATTATGGTTCCTCCTGACCCGAGCTCTTTGTTGATTAATCGACACAGGATGCTTGCAGCCTTTTGTTCAGTTTCTCAGGAGCCTTCAAATTAAAATTACCTTCCACTCAATACTGTGCCATCCCCTTTGACTTGTTGCTATTTTGGGTCTCTTTGTTTTGGCGCGACAGTGCAAGTGACAGTGAACCGAGCAAAGGACCACTGGGGA
This sequence comes from Fusarium siculi, assembly GCA_019843635.1. Lineage (NCBI taxonomy): Eukaryota > Fungi > Ascomycota > Sordariomycetes > Hypocreales > Nectriaceae > Fusarium > Fusarium siculi. Next base: position 153,114 of record JACDIX010000392.1, on the reverse strand, counting down.
ACTAAGAAACCTTCCAAGGGACTTGCATCCTGAGAAGAGATATAAATCTTAGGTGCTCCAAGTCTAATTTTACAGCCTTAGGGTTTAAGACAATGTATCCTAAGTTATGAACATGCTAGAGGAGAAGGGACAAAAGAAGTTGACTTTCATTGTTATGTACCTCGCAGGTCCCGTCCTTTGACCAACACAGCACAGCGCTTTGTTAGCCTGCTCTTATTGAATGAAGCTCGCGCAGTGCCTGCACCCTTCGCGAGCAAGCTATAACTACCTAGCTGTGAATCACTGCGAATTCCTTAAGTATTCATCTCAGCATTCACATTCACAAACATCCCAAGCGCGGCAAAGCCCGAGGACCTTGATCCTTAATCATAAAGAGCCTTAGGTAAATTGGCATAAGTTTAGCCTACCTTTTGCTCAGTTTGTCATCTCTTCTTCTTCAAATTTCATCCCCATACCATTTCTCAATCATGTCTTCCGACCACGACGACGAAGTGGAATCCGTCGTGCCAAGCGAGCCGAGCGAATATGAGACCGAATGGGATAGCCAACCTGATCCTCACTTGGATTCTAATTACGACTCCGATTCTGACTCTGAATGGGATCTTGATCCTATGGCCTGGCAATTCACGATGTCAGGCCCCAGCTGCGGTCTGTGCAGATTCGAATTCGCGATCGGCGAAGAACTTGTTGTTTGTACGTATATTCCCCCCTGGACCAAGGCATTATTGACTCCCGTCTTCATAGACAATCCCATCAGTCAACGCTACCCTCGCATTTGGTGCGGCGAGTACCAACCTAGAGATAAGCATTTCGCGATAGAGCTTGGATTCCACCCAAGTTGCGTCGACGTACTAAAGCCCAAGACTTTGGTCACCGACTGGCCGTACAATCTTTCACGAGCTACCGCTGGCCGACAAGATCATTATCTACCTCCTGTATCATGGGCTCAGCGCCGCACACGGTGGATCAAGGATTCAATTGCTGCCGACCTGACACAAGCTATTCGTGGTCGCCTGCCACAAGAGATATGCCAACATATCGCGAGCTTCTGTATGCGCGAACGCGCATGTCTCATCCTCCGAGATCTCTGGCTGGATCCAGCTCGTCTCAAAGGTTGGCTCAAAATTCTGACCATCGGGAGGAACAAGTCTGTTTGGGCTCAGAATGTGGAAGTCGAAGGGCTACGCTACGTCAGGTCTCTATCGACCCGCCGCCTCACGAAACAGGACACCTTGATCTACAAGGCCAGATACAGGAAGAGGAGCGCTCACAACAGACCTGAGGCTTGCTTAAACATCTATTACTCTGAGGATCATGGGGGAATCCGTGACGTGATCATCACAGAGGACAATGAGCTGCCTAATTTGAGCATGGAACCGGGTCTCTCTTGGAGCATCTGTCGTCACCAAAAGACGCCACTGCGAGTCAAACAAAATTACAAGGTAAGTCAACCTATCTTTTCATATGCCTTGCGCTTACAACTTCATAAGGGCGGCAGGCTACGCTTTCTGAGATTCGCCCCGACTCTTCAGTTTGACAGGACGTACGATGAAAGAGCTTGGGGAGTTTTTCCAAAACACTTTGATTCCTTTCCTCAAATCCCCTTACCAATGAGTTTACTCGCCCATGGCCGCCTCTACTATGAGTCTGTTCGTGCTGTAGACTGGAACTCCTCTGGGATCTGCGGGTACTCCTTTTACGTGGATCAGAACCTGGTTCGGGGCATAGTTACGCACAAACTTGGAGAACCAGAGCCAAAGGTAAGGGATGAGTACGGCACAACTGACGAATTATGGTTTCACATGCCAATTGACCCCGATGAAAGAGTCTCTGAACTCTGGCTTCGCAAGGGAAGGGATATACATGTTGGGAGCGAAGAGATTGAGACACTAATAGTTCGAACGAACACGGGGCGTACCTTCACCCCTGGGCTCGATATTGCCTGCAGCGTTCCCGTTGATGGAACTCTCAATTTCACGTACAAGGCCATTGCAATATTCCCACCAGAGGGGGTTTCTCGCATGTTCTATTGCAGAGCGAATTGGTTGTGGGAATATCTTGTGTTCGAGCAGCAACCTGGTCTCGGCACCAAGGATGACCTTCAAGGTGTGGTTTCGTGGGACAAACATGAGATGAAATATTCATTCCCTCTCCCTCATAACCCGCTTAGCAAACTCGACAGCTTTGCCAATACATCAGCGAGTTTGAGCGACGTCAGGACGATCGCCCCATGCCGAGGGTGGTCGGCCACATTCCGTCGTCAAATCATCGGGCTGTTACTGACGTATGGAGATGGCCGTCGAAGATCCATCGGACAAGTGCGTCTTGATTGCCTGGAACCCCACTTGTCAGTCTCCTCAGACTGTTTCTGGCTTGGTTTTGCGAACAACTCCAACGACACTCTCGACTGGCTGCCATGGTATCTGGAGGTCACTAGCTTTCAATTGTCTGAGCCGATGCCGAGTAATTCTACTACGTACATCAAAGTCCCCTTTAGCGGAAGACTTGAGTGGGCAGTTTTGGACTGGGCTAGTGCTGTCCGACATGTTGAGGAAGGGGAGCCGTGCGATGAAATCGGCCAAGTCATGGCTGGTCGAAAGTCAGTTTTGGAGTACGCAAGCCCGGAGATCAAAACATTCGCGGTGCCGATTCGTGTCAAGGAGAGTGTGCGTTGATTAGACAGACCTTAATTTAGGATATTACAATAAACTCCTCCTAAGCTTATACTAAGTTACCTTGAGTTTATACAAGGTATCCTAGAATTATACCAAGCTCCCTAAGTCTTTTCATCATTTAGCAGGTATCGAGGTCTTGAGTTTTCTTTACATCCTAACGCAATTTCTTTGGAGAAAATGATCCTATGTAGCTACAAACCGTTCTCTTCTTCGTGGAAGCACATGTCACCGGTGTGAACAGAGAACGTCTTAACCGCCGTCTTCGGAGCAGTACCAGATGAAGCCTCATGGGCTAAGACTTGATCCATCTCGCTTTGCAACTTGCAGGCTTCGGAGCCAAGATGCTGCACATCGCTTTCCGTGGGCACAGTCCCCCACGACGACCGCCACTCGAGCTTTCCTCTAAGCGGAATCTCGAGGTATTGCATGTCCATGTCAGAATTCAGCACTGGCTTGCATGCACCTAGCCATGTGATATGCCCCGTCGGTGAATAGGGCTCTTCGTCATCAGGTTCCGTGTCCCCGGAGATTCCAAGCCAAAACTTGTCAGAAATATTGATAGAGTCCTGCAAGTGATCAAGACGAATTTGCCCAACGGACCGTTGACGGCCATCTGTGTAGGTGAAGAGTAGACCAAAGATTTCGTTATCTACGCAGTCTCCCCACCCACGGCATGGGGTAATCGTCTGAAGGTTCTCGAGTTCGGCGGATGTTGAAAAGAATCGGTCAGGCCAGTCGTATGGGCCGGGCCTGGCTGGTGGTCCAAATGAGAGTTTGATCTTGCGCTCATGCCATGTTGTTACTTTCTCGAACCCGAGCCAAGACTCCCTATTTGTGTACTTGTAGTAAAATGTTCGGGCTGAAGTTGTTGATGGCAAATCGACAAGCGCTTCGTAGTTGAGGGGCCTGTTGCTACGTGATGAGCGAGATCGGATGTCAGGGCCAAGCACAAGACTGCGGCCGCTACTTGTTACAACCTTTGAGAATGTCAGTATACTTTTGCTGAGGATTCAAGAACGGCCAAAGCGTACTATGAGAGACTCTGCTCGAGTCAAGGCATCATCATCATCGCATGGGAAGTCTCCTGAGCGAAGCCATAGCTCAGAAATTCGTTCGTCAGGGTCAACAGGGAAATAAAGACAAACTAATCCGGCATTGGCATAAGCATCAAGGAGGGCAGGAGATAACTTCCCCGACCTATAGGGAACGATGTAGTCAATACAGCTGCAGTGTAGGCCAATGACATAACCGGAGACTCCAGGCAGGTTCCAGTCGACCGCATGGACTGCTGCCCCATGACCTGTTTCGATATTATCTGGGGGAGCGTTCGGGTAGCCAACGTCTCTGGGGAACATGGCCCAACGTGCTCGTTGTTCATAGTGATGCTCTCTTTCGTATTGAGTGAGATCCAAATTGCGCAGCTTGAGGCCCTACATGGTCAACTTAGCTTGGGGAGTTCACATATATTACATCCACGAGATATGACTCACATCGAAGTTCATCCTGATATAGAATGGGAGATTGTAAGTTTTCGAAGGAATGGAGATCCATCGAAGGCCAGGTTCCTCAGTACTCTGAATACCATCATCCGAAGAGGCAATGATGCTTCATACTCCCAAACTATCTTCAGGAAAGTACATTTTTAACCCCATCCAAGAGTTGGGCTTGGGTTTGACCATAAAAACCATTGTATCATTCTCGTTCATGCGAACGGTGGACAGAGACTTGACGTAGTTGCGACCTTCGATTTCAACGTACTGAGCCCAAATAGTTTGGCCGTTGAAAATGGGCAGTGTTGCATCTTTGTTCGGACCACTAGGATCCCGACGTTGCCATGCATCCAGGTGAAGGTTTGTCGCATATTCGCTTAAGCAGTAAGCAGCAACATTCTCACACACCTCTATCGGAAGTCGATTCTTGATGGCATGTCGGATTAACAGAGAAAGTGATGATCTGAGCCATCGAGTACGTTTTGCAACAAAAGACGGCGGTGGCTGAGTGAATGAACAATGGAATCCGAACTTAGCGAGGTTCCATGCGCAAGATTCCAGGAAGCCCTTGGCAAATACGACATCGCCAGCAATTTGGAAACAACCTGTATGGAAAGCCTTCTGTCCATACAGATAGGCGTGCAGGATCTCATTTTCTGGGTAGTATTTGTCGTCCCAAGTAAGAGGCAGAGTAGAGTTATTTCGGTCGACTAAGTGACATTAGCAAATGCTAGCCAACACAAAGAACGTCGGAAACATACCAGTGATGATGGCCTGGCCTTCATGGAAGCGGAACTTGCAAAGACCGCATATGTTGCACACGCGCGGTTCAGGGTCCGCAGAAGTGCCTCCTCGCTCGGCAACATTTTGTGCTGGGCTTGAATCGGGCGAGTCAACAGACTGCTCGAGATCCATGATGTGGGCTATTCGCCTTCCAAAAGCCGAATTTAGTTGGGAGTATGTCTCGTCGAGACTTCATAAGCTTTAACTGTCAATCAATGGTGTCAGCTGTAGTACGAACCATCTAGCTCCAGCAGGGTTGATCAGCCGACTCTGATGGAGGGAAGCGAGATTCTTGAAGAGAAGAAAATGGAACTCAGAGATAGGGTTGCTTTCAGCAGAGCAGGCGGGGAGTAGATGTCGCTTCCCTGTTGACTCTCCATGATACTGCTGAGACTGCCTACCTATTGTTAACAGTGCCTGACAGCTACCAAGAATAGAGACACACGCGAGAGATGACAATGGCCGATGGACAAATACCGAACAATGGAAAGACGGATTACCTTAGGAGCTGGCAGAGAAATTGTTATCGGTAATACATCGAGTAGGCAGGAAGACACAGCCAATACTTGTTTCCCAAGGTAGAGTAGTTGAGATTTGCTGTTAGTACCTATCTAACTGAGGTGGACATGGATGTCGTGGACCGCGTTTCTACTTGTTACAGAAGCTCAAAAAAACATAACTACCATTTAGGCAGTCAATCCCAATCCGAATGCGCAGTAATCGCTTGGCTCAAAGCCTCAAAGGAGAAATCTTGGGGTTTAAAACTCGAGAGAGATCGCTTTGACCACCGCCGGACCAAGTTCTCCAGACTCAACCTCACTGCCCAACATCTCACCAATCTCATCTACGTTATCCTGTAGTTCATTGCTCTCATGGTGGAGAACTAAGTGACGATAGCGACCCCCAGCCAAGTAGCTATGCCATTCAAGGGAACCCGTAAGCGGTACCTCAAAGTACTCTCGGTTCTCATCTTCTAAAGGCTTGTCCACCTCAACCCACTTGATGTTGTATGCCACGGGCCAGAAGCCTCCCGGGAGACGTTCTTCTTCTGACTTGTCGCTGCCAAGCCAAAACTTTCCCGAAGTCACCATAAGAGGCGGGCCCATGTAATCAAGTCGGATTTGACCGATGGATCGCTGGCGCCCATCGGCGTATGTGAGGAGCATGCCGACAATGCCTTCATCCGGAGGGTTTCAATGGCTCAGAACCAGACACTCTCTCCAGCCGCGGCATACGGAAATTGTCCTGACATCTTGAAGGTTCGCAGTTGACATAAAGAAGTCTACGTCGCGGCATGCAATAGGCATGGGTGGTTTCACGGATGATATGACGGGGCTCCGGTCCCGAGTCGCGACTTGTTCGAAACCCAACCAGAAGTTCAGATTTTCGGTCTTGCAATAGAACATTCGGGTTGGCTCGGTTGGCGATAGCTCAGCGATCGCATGGTAGGTGAGTTTCCGCCCGCTGGTATAGTGATTTGCCCTATGGGAACCGAGAACAAAGCTGCGGCCTTTATTCGTACGAATCTGGAATTTCGTAAGTATGTCTTTCACTAGAATTCAGGCATCATCGCAACTTACAAGAAGAGATCTGAGCCTTCTAAACTCTGCACTTGAGGGTGATTCGCAATAGCGACGCCAAAGCTGGACGACCTGCTCGTCTGGATCGATGGGTATGTAAACCCAAGCGCCTGCATGGTTGATGTTCGTATCCATCAACTGCGAAGATAATCCTCCACCGGTGTTCGGGATAATGTCGTAGACGCAGTATCCGTCCATGAGAACGGAATAACCGCGGCATCCAGGTAAATTCCAGTCGACTGCGCGGATCGGCTCCTCCTCAGCTAGATTGCCATAATTTGGTGGTGGAGCAAATAGGCAGTTACTCAAGTGCTCAGGCAGAACAGCCCAGCGCCTCTGCTTGTAGTTGGCCGCCGCTTTCTTTGTCTTGGTTATGGCCAAGTTGCGCAGTTTGAGACTCTGATAGCGCAAAGCCAGTAAGCAAAAGGTAGCCTGTGTTAAGTAGCGGAGAACAACTTACATCAGACCGGAGTTTGAACCAGAATGGAAGAGCCACTCCACGGCTGACAACCCATGACAAGTTTTCACCTTGAATCAATGCGGCGTTTTCATCTCTAGTCACGACAACTTCACGGATACCCAAGAGATCCTCGGCGAAGTAGATGTTGACACGGGTGCCGTTTGTAGTCTCGAAGAGCTTCGTGTCACTCCCATTTCTGCGACTTGTAGAGAGAGACTTGATGTATTGGATGCCCTCAAACTCGATGTGTTGTGCCCATACCTCATGGGACTTCGTAACGCGGAAGGCGGCATCTCGAGGTCCAAAATGGCCTCTCTTCCCCCAGGCATCTCTGAAGAGCCTCGTTGCGTAGTCGCTCAAGCAGCAGCGCCCAATGTTCTCGCAAACCTCAAGGGGAAGACGACCTCCTGATGATAGTCATGAGCTCCTGGGAAAACATCTTCCTCAACCGACGTAAGCGGTTTGCTTCAAAAGATGGAGTAGGTTCATTGTAGGTGATACTGTGCCTATTGTTTTCGTAACGTGTAGCCTTACAGATATCGGAATTCGCAAGAGCATCAAAGAGGGGCCCGGAAAATTGGCCCACGCAAGCTGAGTGGAAACCTTTCTCCAGGTCACCAGGTCCAGTTGGTTCTTCAGAATATTTACCTTCCCAAACGGGATACAAGTGAGGATTCATGGGGTGGACTGTCATGAATTAGTAGGCTGTTGATGTTGTTTACACCAAGGAGTTTTGATCGGGGTGCATACAAACCACGACGGAGTCGGATTGTTCAAACTTGAATAGACATAAGCCACACCTGGGCAGGACCTGGGGTTCCTGGTCTTCTTTATATCCGTAATACTCGTCATAGTATTCATCCGGCATGAAGTCCAAGTCCAAGTCCAGATCAACGAACGAGTCATCATCGGAGTGGATGACATCCATGATCCTGACTCTTGATTAGCTTGGCCATGAAGGTAGAGGCGATACAGTCGATTCTCTCGCAAGACAATATGTATAACAGCGTTGGCATATTCCACAGATGTAGCGAAAGCACAAGGACAAATAGTGGCGACAGGGGTATCCTTGAGCCTTGATAATGGCGAAATCACTCAACACTAAGGAAATGCTCATGTACTTACTGTGATGGACTGCAAATACTACAGACCCAAGGGAGCAGCAAACCTTCGGAAGTTGATGCGGGGGGTCAAATCGAACTCAATAAAAAAGCCTTTAAAGCTTTTGCAAGCTTCTCTAAGCTTGTCTGTGGCTTGAGGATCGAGGCAGTTGAAGCCGCACCTCTGATTGAGCGATGAAAGTGAGGCGAAGGGGGTGAGGTGATAGGAGGTTGAAGAGGGTGGGAGAGAAGAAAAAAAAAGCAACGCAAGTCCTGGTAAAGATTTAAGGGCGGTTCTGCCCAGTGATTCGTTGACAGCGATTTCCCGTTCGTTGTCGGTGCTTGCAGTGGCAGTGGCACTGCTCACGAAACACGTGCTGCGCTCATTAAGGAACAGTTAATGAATAAACGCCGACACAGTACTACCTAGCAAACGAAGGTGATGGATGGTGCCTAGAGTGAATGAGTAAGTTGAGGTCAAGGCATGCGTACAATGCCTCAACATGCATGAACCAACAAGAGCGAGCTAGGTACAAGAGCAAAATGACCAGAACAACACAAACATCATTCACCCACCATTAGCAGTTATAAAATACTTAGAAAGAAGATTGCCTTTCACAAAAAAAGATAGTGACTTCATAAAACTAATCCATGCGATGCTGTCACCTGCAACGAGAGAATTTACCCTACCGTGAAGACCGCCAAACACAAAAAAAAGAAAGCCCCGCAAAACACTCGCAGTCGAAAAATAGGAACAGCCTGGTGCACGGGTCACACACAACCTTGAGATCGCGTGCTCGTAAGAGTCTCACGCTCTACTGATTGAGCTGATCGGGCGTGGTTCTTGCCTTTGGGATGAGCTGGTGTGGAGACCGGGCCGCTTGAGAGGGCGGCGGGGTTCGTGATGTTTTTCTTGGTGTTGAGGGGCAGTCACTTTAGAGTTCGCGAAACGTTGGACTCAACCCTATTGATCGCACCAGACCTTAATATGGGTTGTCAAAATAAACTTAGCAAAAGATATCCTAAGTTTAGTAAGGTATCCTAAATTTATATAAATTTACCCAAGTCTTTTTGTCATTTAGGATCGACGTTCTAAGTTTCTTCCCCCCCTAGGGTACCAAGGTAATGAGTTCTAATCTTCGCGACCGGTACATCTTGTAATCTCGACAGCATCCTGCAATTGTCAGCTCAGGTAATCACCGTGGTGGTATGGGGGTACTCACAGGGACACCAGTTGGCTCAAAGCTGTGAACCAACTTACTCTCATACACCAAATTCGGATCCCCCTCCTCCTCATTGATCTTCTCCTCTCCCTCCCTCTTCAAATACTGTTTCGCAGTTCTATCCGCAAACTCCTCTTTCTCATCCCTCCCCTTCGCCGCCCTCTTCTCTGCAACACTACTCCTCACATATGCCAAGTACGGTGGATTCCCCGGCTTGATGACGTTATCAGCTGCCAGAACACTGCCCGGCCCTACGAGGCCCAATCGCTCACAGAGTTTGAGGTCGCTCGTGTACGCGGGCTTGTAGTGGTCGAGGAACATGAGGTCGATCTTGGAGATTGTGCCGTTAGCGTGTAGGCGGGCTAGGCCTGCGTCGCTGGGACCTACGATCACGCGGGCGATGTCGCGCAGGCCCGAGAGGTCGAGAAGGGATGTTATGACGGCGGCGAATTCGGGGTTTCGCTCGAGGGAGAAGTAGTGCGTGCCTCCGGACTTGCGGACGGCGTTGGCGAAGAGGAGGGTTGAGTAGCCGACGTAGCCTCCCAGTTCAACCTACACCAGGACCAATCAGTAAGTTCTTCACAAGAGTAGAGGTCAATTGGCGTACCATGACTTTTGGCTTCACTTCGGCGATAAGATCTGTCACAATCTTACCTTTGTCTTCGCCCACGTTCATGAGATACTTCTTCGTACGTCCAAACTCATCAATGGCCTGAAGAACACGTTCTGGTGAACCTCGCAGCTCATCAATGTCTGACCGACCATAGATGTAGTGCAGAAGCTCAATCTCACGCCCATCATCGAAGAATGTTTCTTCTTGCTCAACGTAAGCTTTCTTTTCGTCAAAGGAGGGCATTTTGTCGGTATTTTGCAACAACAATACAGCAGGTCAATATACAGTTGAACAGAGTAAATAGTGAGCGGGAGCTATGAGCTATATGTACCTACACGGAAAAGGATAAACAAAAGGATCGCGTCACGTAGTGTACCCGTCATTCATTCTCCTCCCCTCACCAGATGCAGCTGCAGCTCGACTGTAAGATGCATATGAGATACTCACCGGTGCCTCCACTCGGGACCCCGATTGAGAGTCCTGGTGGGGAGAAGACCGTACGGACACCGTCTTCGGGTGGGGGCTCCGGACATTCCCATGACGCGCACATGCAATTCTCGTCATCCTTTGTACAATTCAATCTGTTACCGTTAATTAAATTAATTAACGCAAGATAGAGTTTCCTAGTAAATCTGATTGTTTATTTTTATCGCCTCGAGAAGTGCTGCGACAGTTTGGCATCAGCACTCAAAGTGAGTCTGGACCTCTTCTCATTGCTCCGATCTCGTGTCTCGACCGCTACCTCGCACGACATGCATATCTCACAAGGCACATTTACTCGTCCAACAGATCAACTCCGTAATAAACTTGTATTACCTGCATTCCCGCTCCTTCTCGCAATTACTGTCAACCCTGCCTACCCCAGCCTAAGCACGATCTCGAAATCAGAAAACAATTTCTCCTTTCCCTTGCGAAAACAACCCTTATACAACCATTTCCTATAACCTGTCCCAAACCGAAACCTGTCCCCAACCAGTACAAACGAGAGACATGAAAGATAACTGATCCTAACCTTGATCCACCCTGAACCCCTTGAGATGCCATTTTTGTCTTCTTTTTTTTTTGTCTTTTGATGGTGTTTTTCGCCGTATATAAAACACATTCCTTTTCGCTCGCCGATTCGTGAGCATAAACACCTTGTAGATTCCCTTCCAATCCATTACCATGGTATGCGCGCCGACAACTCAAATGCCTCCATCGTGAAAGGTACTCCGAACGCGCCCCGCAGTTGATGCCAACACATGCCGTAGTCGATATCGCAGGCTGATCGGTCATCGTAAACAGAGTGAACGCCGTAAGAACCGCCCTGTTGGGTATATAGTTGCCGCTCCCACGGTAAGCCAGACCGACAATTTCGTCAAGGCCAAAGACTCCGAAACATCTCAATTCCGAGACTGACTGCACCTGCCCGTTTCTTCATACCCGACACCGATTTTCCTGTCCTCAAAGTATAAACGAGACGATATAGCGACGCCCCAGTAATGTTCGAATGCAACTCCCAGTTCACCAATTCGTAACCTCCTGCCGGAAAAACATGAAAACAATGTCAACTCCCTAGTCGATGCTGTCCCTTCAACACCTGTGACCTTGATTGTATCACTCGGCTCTCGCCAGATCCGAGTGCCCTGTAGTGTTCGCGCCGTCTTCAACTCGAGACATGAGTTGCCAAAGACCGTACTCGCCAAAGATACCGACCGCAATGCCCGTTTACCTCTGCGCCGTCCCAAATGTAACTTTAAATCCTGCGCCTTGTTGCGACTCCTAATCCTTGGTGAGCGGACCTTTCTAACCCCAGACACTAGCAGGAGCACCGAGACCGGACGACTGACCCCAAACACCATTGCCACGTCCCCAGCCACCAGGAGAGGCAAGAGGAGTGGTGGATCGCTTCGATGAAGCTGAAGTTGTGGGTGTACCAGAAGGACGAGTTCCAATGGGAGCCACAGAGGCGCCAGCCTGGTTAGGCTTGGAACCAGGATTCAGATCCCGAGAGGGAGAGCCGCCGGTTGGGCTGGATGTACTTGTACGGCTTTGGTTACCCACAGCGTTGTCAAAGACTTTGTTTGTGGGTCCAGCAGTCTGTGGGCTGACTGTGCTGTGAGGTCGCGAGTTGGGCTCAGTGGGAGGACCGTGGGCATCACCACCAGAGACGGGAGTGCCAGTCTCGCCAGTAGGGGGAGCACGGCCTACGCTATCATAGGCAAGAGGAGAGTGTCCACGGATGCTTGACGGTCCGCTAGGGACAGGGGCGCCTGTACGGACATTACCAGTCTCATCCACGTATCCTGCCTTGTCCGCAAAAGGACCCTCGCCATAGAGGGCACTTCGTTGACGGGCAATCAACTCTCGCGTCTCCTCCTCGGACATGTGCTTGTTGGGCGGCAGAGGCACTTCGGAAAGGACGGCTACGTAGAAAAGCTGTTAGCCCATGCTCAACAAACTCGACGATATTACATAGATGCTGCTCAAAATTGGGAGGGAAGAAACACGAGCGGCGTCTGGGTCAACGACATTTTCGGTCGCCCATGACCACATTATTTTTCTCTATATGCCATCTTGTTTCTTTGTCATAGTTGAATGTGCTACACAGTAGAGGGAGGCCTACTTCGCTGATATTGCTGCTCTGTGTGCAGGTTTCGAAGCTCTCGCTCCCGCTGAGCTGCCATCCGTCTCTTAGCCTGCATGACCTGCTCTGCCTCGTTGGAGCCTCGTGAAGGTTGATGACGCTGGTTTGCGTAGAAGTTTTGCAGATTGGGTCCCTGACCACGGGCGTCATCAAAGTTGTTTACCGAGTGCGGGCGGGGGCCGGGGGTGTGATGGGAACCACGGGAGTCTGCATGATCTTGTCAGTATGCTTATTGGGACACTCAACCAGACCAGTTCATCCGTTCATGTCGGAACCTTTGGCAGGCTTAGTAGCGCAGGATAGAAAACTCACGGCGACCACCCATTCCATAGCCCTTGCCAGACTTTTGCAAGTTCTCGTATGCTCGATCGACCTCTAGAATTGGGTCAGTTTTGTTCATTGGAAAAGTCGAGTCTTGTTCGGGTTTCAAAAATGCCAGCCAAGTCGTGCCATCAACACTGACTTCAAGGACAATTGAACTCGACAAAATATCTGGGCGTGCTTCATCACATACCATCGAATTGATATGAGAAGGCGTAGTCATCCTGGGGCTGGGGGCCGCTGGCGCCTGCACAAATCAATGCGTTAATTACAATTCTATATCGGTCGATCGTGAATCTGGCGTACCTGCTCGGACCGGAGTAGTCGAACCCTGGTGCTCCCAGTTATTCTGCTGGGTGCTGGGAGTAGGAGACGACCACTGGGCCTGAGGGTTGTCGTAGTAGGACATGTTGCAATGTTCTTGGGGTTGAGTGGGAAAAACCGGGACGTAGACGATTCGACTCGGGCTCTTTCAAGTCTCGGATGAGGGTCTATTGGTAGAATGTGTGGTCAGTTTGGTGTTGTTGCGGAATGTTGACGACAGAATGCGACGGCGATGTGCAGCGCAATGCGAGAGCGGTGCCAGAAACAGGGGCAATACGAAAGGTGATGAGGAAATTTGCCGCTGTGGCCGACGTCAAGATGCGCACCATCGGCCAGCTAAGACATGGATCCATCAAAAAGCACCACCTAACGATCCAGGGCCCCTCGTCGCAACACGTTGGCAAATCGACCGTAATCCTGTGCGTCGAGGTCTCGACTCACCCAAGAGAGATAAGAATATGATTAAGCTTCGTCGGTGACCTTTTGCCGCTTCGTTGGGAAAGTGAGCGCAAGGCAAGGTTTACGTTTACTCGCCACGGGCCGTATTCTCGGGAATAAACCACGCGAGGGTCTCGGAGGGACGGAGAAAAAGTGCGAAGGATTAAAAAAATCGCAAGAAGTCGGTGACGAGACGGGGGACGAGTTTAACACGACGGACCGGAAGAACGCTTGTCGAGACCAAAGCCGCTGCAAGGCAAACGGAAAAAATCGAGGCGGAGGAAGAAATAGGAAGAGGTACCGTAAAGGTAAGAGGGAGAAGGGGAAGGGAAAAGGTGGTGGTGGTTTAAGATGATGAACGAGTCGTCGATTTGGACAGGGCGTGACGGGATAGGTTGGATTCGAATTGAATGGGGGGGAAAAAAACCAGGGCCGAGCGAGCGGGAAAGGAGAAGGAGCAAGCCTAGCCTGGCTTCTCTCGCCCATCAATCAATCAAATCAGGAAGTAGCGTCGTGCCGTGGGGAGTGGACAGTGGAAACTCACTGGACAGGAAGGAACAGGGCATTTCTTAGTGGGCACAGGCCAGAGAGTGACTTTTGGGGGCTCGTAGTTGGCAGGTGCCAGTGCAGTTGAGGCCTGAGGTGCGGGTAAATTGAGTACATGAAGCAAAGTATCGGCTGTTTTACGGCATGCAAATCATGACGGTTCATTGTATGACAGCCTGGGCCAGGCTAAAGGCGGAGTACATGAACTGCTTGTACCTCGTTTGGCAGAACCAAAGGTACAGGCAATCACAGTGCAGTACCTTACTTGCCAGTACCTACCTACCTAAGAACACTCGATCCATGAGATTTTTTGCGATGTCGGGGTATAAACGAGACATGCATTCTGTGACCGGATCTATTATTCCGATCAAAAGCAAAGCTGGCATCTCTTCTCTCACTTTTATTCTGGTGTTTCCACTACCATTGCACTTCTTTGCCTGCTAACAAAGAAACAACAGTAGCAGTACTGGTCTTCAACATCCCCTGGCATACTCCGTAGAGGCTAAAGCTTGTCGCCCGTTGTCGGTTGAACGCCCAGGCGCCGGGCCCAATCCTCTTTTGATTCGATAACGGGGCTAATAACGGAGTGTGAAATGACGACGTGTGGGGGGTGCCATTTCTCGTTTCTTGGCCCTTTTGCCAGCAACGCAACTCCACGCTCCACGATGCCAGCAGATGATGTCCACGACGGGTGGGTTGCCAGTGCAGCTGAAGACAGAGAAGCACTGTGCTAATTCACTGATCCCGAAACATGAGGTTATCATCAACTTCAAACAGAGTACACCTCATTCAACGTCTCCCTCCCTCATTGATGGGCTTCTACCGGAATCTGCAACAACTCAGTCCAATTGCACTATGGCCCTAGCGGGAAATCACTGGACCCCGAGATAACGAGACTGATCCAGCACCCTTCCCCGGGCAGGTTTATCCCGGCCTCTCACTAAACCTCGGCCGAAGCTTATCGCGCCATCCGCGGGCTTCCAGCGCTCCAGTGCTTCGCGATCTTCTGGGATGTACAGGGTCTTTGCCTACTCCATGCGTGTATCAAAAGCACACAGACATGACAAACCTCTCTCGTAAAGCACGGTTCAGGTACAACAGCACGAACTTGCATGGGAGATGAACCAAGACGGGTCGCTTAGGGATGCACCTCATCCTGTTAACTTGGCGCTCCAGGTATAACAGTGGGTTAACACTGGCAAAGGACGCAGATAAGTTTCGGATCGGCAATAACCAGTACAGATATATCCAAACATGAATCGCATTAACGCAATATCAACAATGGATGTTGCACCGCAACAGCTTGCCAAAGCCCACTTACAGTATCCTCTGCAATCAAAGCGCGTGTTTCCACATCTTGGCACGTTCTCCTTCCCCTTTCTTCAAAGTTAACATCAATCGGAGGTATTGTCTTTTACATCTACAAACGAGCAAGCCATCATCTTGATATTGTGGATACGCAAATTGCTTTTATTTGAGCGTACCCCTTTTCCCGGGATTGCGGTCTTGACTTGACCAGTGTTGGGGGGTTTTTAGCGGGGTGCTCTTAGACGCCGATTCATTTCATGGGTTCGAGCTGTGGATTACCGCCAGCCAAAGTCACCTGAATCACGCCTCCAACTCTTGAGACTTGACATCTGCAATTCGTAGCAGCAGTGTTTGAAGAACAGATTGTTTGGGTTACAAACTTACGGTTTATGGGTTGCAGTAGTACCTGCGAGGGTGCCCGATATGACATGGTTGTCGGCAACTTGACGTCGGCTGAACATTAAATAGCGTGCATGGAGCTTAAGTAACCAACGGACGCGGACAGTTGCAGAAAGATATCACGCATATCTTTGGGATGGACCGCAATACCTGTGACAAGAAACATGGCGCTGCAGCATGTTTCAATTGCGTATGGATATCTTGCTGTAGCTTCAGCTTACACCCGAAACATAAACGAGACTGGCCAGAACATTCGGAAAGTCTGAAAAAGTGAGCACTGTGTCACAAGTTGGAATGGAGGATTGCTTTGCAAATTAATTGCGGCGTTCGGGCCGTTGTCGATTCTCGCGATTGGAAAGCTGTCAGCCAAAGACGGACCTCCACTCAGAATGCCCTCCACCACCCGGTCACGGCGCATGTCAACATGGTTCGATTCTGATGATACCCTGCCGGTCGTTGGGCGTTGAACCTCTGACGCTCTTATTCCGCCTGGAAAATGGACCATGGAATTGTCCCTCTGTTTTCTTTCGTGTGCCATCATCATCGTGATACCACGAGATCGCCGCCCGTAGACATCCGGCACACCAGGCGGCACTTGAGTCCCGGTAATGGGCCCGAAATGTTCGGGATGGTCCCCAAGATTCCATTGACGATGTTTAGGCTCTGTTATCTGAGACCTGGAGTGAGACATCCCCTGAGATGAGATCTCGAGCCGGCTATCTTAATTCTGGCTTGTGATCCTTCTCCCTGCTGTCGGCTCTGATGCCCGTGCTTTAGCGAAGATGACCAGAAGATATTTCGTTAGGCATGTCATCTTTACGATACGTCTGTTCTTCGTTCAGCTGCTGACGATATTCCAGTTAGCATTCTGGGCGACAGGGATCTAAATGGACAGCCCCAGATGGGTGGACAGACTTGGCCAAAAGGGTCCACCACCAAGGGAAGTCCACCTGTCATCGCGGGCAGGTCGTCACAGTCTTCCAGAGCATGCTTCAGATTGACTGGTCTGTCACTTGATAAGCCTTCCTGTTATGCAGCAACAGGCAACGGCTGTTACATGGTGACGCACAACGCATGTAAGGTTGGTCCAACGCGAAAGTCTGCCTTGTGACGACACCGGGCGTCGTTATGTAACCCACGGAGGTCACTCTGTTCGGCGACACCAATTCCATTTCCATCTCTACGCCACACGAGTCACTTTTAGCCAGCCAATATGCGAGAACTATATGGGTCTGTCTGCCCGACTTTGGCAATTGACTATCGAACCTTTGTCATCTTCGGGTAAGCGTCCTAAAAGGGTGAGCTTCCCCAGATTGCGGCCCCGCGGTTATTGGTTGATTTGACCGCATGTTGGACTCGTCAGCACCCATTATGCATTCTCGTCACCCAACGTTTCTGCGAATTGCAACTGTACTTACCATTCACGTTTCAATGTCATGAGTAATCTTTCAAGACTCATTCCCAATGTTCACAAACATCGCCAGTCGATGTTGGTTCATTCATCAGCAAATGTCATTTCCCGGAGAAAATACCTTATTCTTCATGAGTTACCGTGCCGCAAGTATGCATGCATCGTGGACGTTGTCACTGATTAGTCGCCCATGCGTTTCAGGAGCCCCCAATCTTTAATCACCCAACAAAGGTATAAGTCGCGCGTTTTTCTGCGTCTGGTAAGGCCCATCAGTATTCAGTTAGACCAGCTCATCTATAGGACTGCTGTTCAAGAGATGCCAAAGCCGAAGTCAGATATTCACACATGCCAGCTGGTTTAACAAGCTGTCCTATGATCTAGTCTTCCATCACTCCGTCGGCATATGCTATGAAGAAGACGTAGCTACTGGTAAAGGGCTTCTAGTCTTCTGTGCAAAATTTACTCCAAGAATCTGAAGGCTCCTATCTCTTCGTGGTCCTCAGCACAATACTCCGTGAGGCCTGATAGCTCAAAAGTAGTTTTAATGGCCAAAGTCCCTTGGTGGAAACGTTATATATCACGCACCTTGCAGGTGGGAAATGTCCTGGTCAGCGCCAGACAGAAGATTCAGAATCCCTTGCCAGGAGACGTGCTGGACAACGTAGCATGAAACTACCTTTCTACCATGGCCTATTCTCCCGCTTCATACGATGTCGTGGTCTTCTCATGTCGTATCTTCTTCCTCAAATGCTCTTCAGTACATTTCGTAAGATTGTTGAGCTATAATTGAGTGTTTCGAAAGCTACATGTCATGGAAGCAATTCCTCTGGCGGGACGGAATATTGGAATTGGCTTCTTAGTAGGAAAGCCTAAAGAAATGTCGTATGCGTAAAACAAGCTTATTTCTGTCCCGGGCATAGTCAAATTCACAGCGATGTTTGAAGTTGAACGACCTGTCACTTCTTAAGACTCGGCATCGAAGCATATGCATGATCACAGCTGCACGCTTGGGCATGCACTACCCAAGAGAAATCGACGAAACATCAAATATCACAAGACAATCTTGTACTTCTAACCTTGTATCCCAGCTCCAGTACCCGTCCCATACACCCAGATCAACTCCCCAGCTCAGAAAGCATGACCCATCATCATACTCATAAAATCCATCATCACCAACGAGATCAACTCCCGCAATGGCCCACTCAGAACATTCAAACTACACTCATCCCCCTCCGCATGTTGAATAAGCTCACTCAGCACCATATACGATTTGTCACAAATCGGGCAAAAGAATCCTCCCGGCCTAACACAGGGAGCTCCCCGGTCAGCCAACGTCTGTCCGACGGCAAAGATATCTATCTCATTAACATCAGGGATACATCTGCCTCTTTCGACATGCTTCATCATTGTGGATGCTTTTTCGAACTTGCGATCGCAGGTGATGCAGTCGATATTCTTGTTGGGGTTGGAATTACGAGCTGCTTTTTCTTTCTGCTTCTCGTGGTGTACTTGTGCGGGGACGGCGAACTCAAGCCAGTGGTCGAAATCTCTGACGACGGTATCGACGACTTTGGACTTGGACTGATGTTTCTGAAAGGGATGAGCTAACACCGAAACACTCATAGATGCAGAATCTTGGTACTTACCTCGAGAGCAGACGGGGTCTGGAAGTACATCTCACACGTAATGCAGCGATTATGAGCTTCCACCTCATGGTTGATACGTTCCGTGCCGGTTTCGAAATCCTGTCCACAGTTCTTGTACTTGCAATCTCGCAAGAAATACTTGGCTTCAAAGAAAAAGGGAAAATTTTGGGGATTAGGATATCCTTTGCAGACGGTGCGTTTGGGGCCGTATGAATCGTCCTTTGCGATCTTGGCTTGGACGTCGACGACAGCTGGGTGGCTGATACCGTGAAGATGCCACTGATGTGCTACCAGTAACATCTGCGGGAAATACCCATTGCAGTGTGTGCAGAGCGTTGGGGGACCTCGTTCATTGCCCATATCAATGTCGGAATCATCTTCATCGCCATCGTCATCAGAAAAACCAGGATAGCCAAAGTCCGGGTCATCCGAGTCGTATATATCACAAGGTTGAATACCAGCCGGGAAGTCGAACGGGTGTCCTCTGTGGCCAGGGTATGAGAAAGGATCATCTTCGTCTTCATAGTCTTCGTAATCCTCATCCTCATAGTCATCATCATCGCCATCATCGCCAAATGGTGGGACTGCCATTCGCAGTAGTTGTCTCATTATATCATCCTCTGAATATCTCGGTCTATGCATCTCGGGATGACTGTCACGCTGATGCTGACGAAGTGCAGACGCAAGACGGAAGGTCTTGTTACAAGGTCTGCATCTAAAAGTTGGGTTTTCAGGCACACCTTGCTTTGAGTTTGTGGGTTCGGTTTCGACGATGCCGTGTTTGTTTAGTTTATGATCCGCAAGTCCTTTAGCGTGGCGGAATGTCTTTTGGCAGGTCTGGCAATAGGGCTTATCCTCATCTTCATCCCCATCAACATTTTCTGCCTTCTTACCTCCAGCAGTCGCGTTTGCTCCTTGGCCTGAGCTCTCTGCAACAGTGTCGTCTGCCACTGCATGCTTGATAAGTCCATGCTGCACGAGGGCTGATTTGAAACGGAAGCTCTTGTCGCAAAGCGTGCATTGATGCATGTTTGAGGCTTTCTTCTCTTCCGTCGCTGTCTCTTCGACGAGCTCTGGCGCCTCACTCTCCTCATCCGAGCCATCTTGCCCATTTGATACTCTCATGCCAGAAGCAGTCAGCGCCATATTCTCCATCACCTTTCTCATGGCTTCGAGACGTTGCTCTGCTTGATGCTTCATAAGCGCATCCTCGGATGGGAAGTTCTCATCGCAACATAGGCACTTGAACTTCTGAGATCCAGCAATATGTCGCTCCTTCAGCGTCGTATGCACTTGCTTCGAGGGGCCAGCTGCCTTTCCACCTTGCTCTGAAATCTTTGCTGGACCCTTGCCTTTCTTATCGGAAGTATGCTTGCTCTTTAGGTGCCTTCGGAGTGAATTTCGGCTGGTGAACAACTTGTCGCAGACATCGCACTTGATTGTCTTTTCTTCTTCATCTGGAGCTTTGTCTCCTTGATTTGCGGGAGTCTCGGCATCCGTTTTGACAGTGCGATGCTTGGTTCTCTTGTGCTGGTACAGCGCACCTCGATGGCTGAAAGACCTGTTGCAGACTGAACAAGTGGTCTTACTTTCCTGGCCTTTATCACCTTGGTTCGCATCTCCTTGTTTGGCAGAAGTAGATGCTTCATTCGCAGCGGAGCCTTCTGCCTTAGGCTCCGCAGCTTGAGCTTGTGTGGCAGAAGTAGCTGGGGCTTGAGGCTTCGGAGGGCCATGCTTGCTCCGTTGATGCTGTATCAACGAAGATTGACGTGGAAATGACTGCTTGCAAATCGCGCAATCAAACGTACTGGCTGCTTCGCCATCTTGTCCTGTCCCAGACGCGTCTGCTTCTACTTTTTGGACAGGATGTTTGCTCTGCCGATGTCGCCTGAGTGAGCCTTTGTGGGGAAACGATTTGTTGCAGATATGGCAATTGACGGGCTTGGCTTCGGGCTTTGCAGCTGAAGCCTCTGCAGGATTATCATCCGCCATTTTGGAAAGAATAATTGAAGAGGAGACGCGTACGTCGTGTTTTCCAGAATTTGGAGAAAGATACGGTGGACGACATCCTGAAATGGGGTTGCAGAAGCAAATAAATGGAAGCGGATCAAGAATAAAGCGTCCAAGTTGATTGGCCAACAGGCGCCACCATTTAACGTCTACCGTTTCAACAGAGCAACCGCTATAAATAACGTCAAATGGAACCAAAGTGAAGCATTAAGAATTAATCTGAAACTGACGACAAGAAACTGAAGCACCTACCCTCTTCCCTCTTTTATCCCCTGGTTTGTACTCAAGTGAGATCCCTGATGACATCGCTCTCTGGCCTGGCCTGGCCTGGGGCTATACAATACATAGAGATCCAAGATTTGCTCTGAAGCTGACGATAATGGTTTGGCTAGATACAATACCTATTAGATTGAAAATAAAACAGAAGAAAATAGAAGTTATTGCGTCTCACAACCATCGCAGTATCCTTAACGGTTCGAATTCAAAAGATCCTACCAGCTTAAACGGGTTCACCCTCTATCATACGCCACCTCATCTCAGACATAAAGGCCTTGATCGGGTCCTGGGTAAATATTAGCACTGCACTTGTTCCCCTCGGCATGGCGAATCATGCTACTCAAAGAGTCGAAACGGGTTTCACAGCCGGGGCACTGGAACTTGTCATCAGAGTAGCATCTTGATACCACGCTCTGATCACTCCTGTCAATAGCCCATTTGATAGAGGGAGTGTCAATGTAAGAGTGACATTCGCGCATCTCCACGTGCTTCAACATCTGGGAAGAGGTTCTAAACTTCTTCCAACAGGTTATGCAGGGGATTTTTTTTTTTTTTTTTTGGAGGACCACGAGTTTATCTCCCTGAGGTCATCTAACATGTCGTCTTCGTCGTAATTATCAAAGTTCTGGAAATCCGAGTACGAGAGCGATTCATCCGAGATGTTGTCCTGGTTGAACAATGCCCACCAGGAGTTCTCGCCTGTATTTTCAACAAGATCCGGGACAGATTCTTTGTCGCTCTCCTCGTCTTTCTCTTCATTGCCCTCCTCACAGCTCTCTTCATCGTTCTCCTGGTCGTTCTCTTCGTCACTCTCCTCATTACTCTCCTCGTCGCTACCCTCAGCTTCCTCCTCATTGCTCTCACCATAGTCCTCTCCATCGCTTTGCTAATCGCTATCCTCATAGTCTTCCTCGTAGGCCTCCTCATCAGTCTGCCCATCTGTATCCCATGGATTAGGTGAAGAAAAACGATAGTTGGTTCTCACATGCTCTTCAAGCGCATCATAGGAGTAAAACGTCTTGGGGCAAAAGTCGCACTTGTATATAGTAACAGGCCCATCGTCCGACCAAAGGTTATGGCGTATTATATGCTGTTCAAGCAGATCGAAATGGTGAAAGCTCGAATTGCAGAAGTCGCACTTCTATCGTTGTGGAGAAGGTTCAGAGGCCTTTTCTTTCTGTCTCATGTTTTGTATCCCTGCAGGCTCTGTCGTTCTCTCTGTATGCCCTCTGCGGCGCTTGTGGACCTTAAGTGCATCTTTGGTGTGGAAAACCTTGATGCAATAAGTGCATGCGTGAATATGCGTGTCTTTGTGGTGATTTTGAAGTGCACGGTCATCGACGAAAGATTTTCTGCACCATTTGCAAGGAATCCTTCCCTCTTCTCGCTTCGGATCATGTTTTGCTTCCTTATGTCGATTAAGCCCAGATTGTCCGTTGAAGGTCTTGTCGCAAACAGGACAGCTGAAAACAGTCGGCGCAGAATCTTGATCTTGATCCTCCTGCTTCAGATCTTCTTGCTTGATGGGGGCATCGCTGTCCACAGCTGGATTCTGCGCCTTGGGGCTTGGCTTTACGTCTTCAGCGGGTTCATCAGAAGCATCCGGAACCTTGGAGGCATGCTTGCTGCTCTAATGCTTCTGCGGCCAATAGTTTCTTTTGAAATACCGATTACACATTGTGCATCCGAATCGCTTTGGCACTTCTTCGCCAGGCTCTGGTTCGGTGCCGTCTGTATCTGTCGAGGCATGTTTGGTTTGTTCACGATGTTGTCTGACCGAATTCATGTGGTCAAAGGACTTTCCACAGGTACTGCAAGTAGGCAATTTCGCTTCAGGCTGTTCAGCATTATCGTCGGACATTGCTTGAGGCTTTGAAATACTCGGTCTGTTTGGTGTTTAGAAAATCAAGAGATGAGATAACAATGCGCTTTTAAGGGGCTTGGTGTCAAAAGCAATTAATGGAATCGGATGAAGTTAGAAGCGTAACATGTGATTGGTCAATCGATACAGACACGAAACTCTAATCCGTCTCAAGAATAGACACGGAAGCTTCACGAATCATAGTGGAAGCCATCGGCATAAATGTACAAGTCACAATTATATTCACTGACAGGTCCAAGATCTCTGCCAGTCACAACTGTGCATATGAGTTTAGAATTCCTTTTGCGGCTTACATTGAGATCATAACCCGTCGATGGTGGCGGGTCAACTTCAGGGTAGGTGGTCCGGTGCGTTATGACCGCCGACTACAGGCAAATAACTGATGGTTTTTGGCAAATTCTATGTCGTTGAATACTAGATATGGTCTCTGTTGATTTAGAGCTTTCTAGAACTTATATGGCAACGCGACAACTAGTCGAGCATATGTAGATCTCGAAGGATACTACGGTACATAGCTGAAGCACTAACAACCCAACCACCCAGACTCGATGATAGTAGAAGGTTACAACTTCACGGCGAGACGTATCAAACCACCACCCAAACGTCTTTGAACCCAGTTCTTGACCCTCACTCGTGTACCTTGGTTCAATTTTGAGTCCCATGTCTCTTCATTCTCTGCTGAGACTTCAGCATCAACCTCCTCTTGTCGTATACGGTTCAGGCCGCAGCAATCTGGGTGACTAGCCGCCGCCGCAGGAAGTCCCAAGAGCCTCGCCTCCAGAAACCCAACCTTCGCCTCCTGGATGACGTCCGCAGCAACAACTCCCTGCTCACCTGTCGCTCTTCTCTTCCAGAAAAACACTTGGTTCGGATCCATTGGCTGAACACCAAGATACCCCGGCACTGCATCGCTAAAGCCACATTCTTGTCTTCCACGAGCACCAATATGTATTTGGGCATGAGTAGAAGCAGTTTCATGATGAGTTGATTCGTCAGTACTGGAATCGGTGCGATCAGCATCACAGTAGTTGAGAACCATTCCTGGGTTGCGATCCTCTCTACCCATGATGACTAGCCTGCCGACGCCAGCTCCTGGGATAGATCCGCTCGGGCAGCACCAGGCATGTTTCATCATGGCTTCGTGCGCGGTGTCGTGTGTACCCTGTCGGGACATTTTTCCAGGTTGCCCTTCAGACGTGTAGCTTGGGAAGCGTCTTTTGAGTTTGTCATCGTCAAAAGAAACACCCAGGTGGGAAGATAATTGTTGGACCATCCAAGCGAGAGGGGCATGAACAAGGCCTTCCTGCTGCCCAAGCTTGCCCATGTTACCATGATCGCCTAGAAAGAAAACCTGGTGGACGTTATGTCCACACATGTAAGTTGGACTATAAGGACTTCTGGTTTCGTGTATGGCCAGAGCATGGAAGGAATATTTCACGTCTGTTTAAAGCATCAGTACTATTCGGTATTGAGTCAGATTATGCCAGAACTTACTGTTTGGAACATGGTCTATGTCCTTGGTCTTATACTTGCTTCGGTGGAGATAGGATATTGGCTTTGCAATACCAAACAGTGGGATACCGAGAGAACCAACAGTATCAAAACAACACAAGGCGTCGATTTGGATTTCATTCCAGACTCAAACCTGTTAACACCCGATTTCAGGGGAAAGGAGCCAACACTTACAGCTATAATTGCATCGTAGCTCATCCTTATTGGCTTTAGTGAGATACGGGTCTCTCTTACATGCGTCGTACAAACGTTTGAAGAACTCCGTATCTCCGTCTTGAACTAGGCCGAGGCATGAGATTATCATTGCCAGATATCGAGCTGCCCATGCGCCTAGACATTGTTATAAAGAGTTCATCAATACATATCAAACGGCAGTCCCCGGCTTACCTCGTGAATAGCCACAAAAGACAATTCTATCGCCCTTGTTATAGTCGTCGGCGATATTGCCTCTCTACTGTCAGTCTTTCTCTCATATACATAGCGGAGCCTCTTACGATAAGCAGTTATCACATTCCTTCGCGTACCCCAACCACCAAAACCTGCAGCAAATGAGTTCAGCGTTTGATAAGACAGAGGATAGATTGAGAGACGAACCTCCAAGGATCTTGTCCGTTAGGCCATCAGTCCCAACTCCATTGACACGAATCTTTCGAACTTGCTCGCCCTTGGAGATGAGATCAGGTAGGCTGGAGACGACCGTCTCTTTCGAGCTTTTGACGCTACCATGCCACGTTCCTGTTCAAGTTAGCCATGAACGTGACTTTGAGAGTTATAGTTGAGACGACTTTCGTACCATCAAACGCAACGAATAGTAGTTTGGGTGAGCTTTGCTTCTCTCGCTGGGAACGAATCGCCATTATAAACGAACAGATATAGTTTGATAAGAACGAGAGTTGAATAGCCGCTGGTTGTGAAACAAATAAAGTATATTGAACAAGCGAGTAGAAGAATAATTGAGTTAGGATACTGATTACAACAGAAAATATGGACCCCAAGCAGATAAAGTTCGGTCTAAATAAATCGAAACAGATCAGGCTGTGGAAGACTTCTGTCTTCTCGCCACTCTCTCAGGATATCATACAATTCCGATGGCGGTGCAAGGCATAACGGGCTCCCTCTGCCCATGCTTGAGTCCGAAAGCCTTATTAGCAGTCTATAAACATAGGTGAATTGCACTTCTGCCTGTCCAGCCAGTGAGTATGACATAGGCGGAAAAGCCTCTTGGGGGCTACTCTATAAAATGAGGGAGATATTTGGGGGCCACACCTCTACTTGATGCTTGGTACAGTACTTCCGACCGAGCTGTCAGCTGAAATACACCCACTGATGATTTGAGGCTGTGAGATCCTTCTGATTCAAAACTGCGAACGCCATATGCCAATAGTGTGTCTTGGCGGCATGTCATCGAGTACAGCGCCTCGTATCCATTTTCGAATCGCTGGAAAAGCGGCCATTTCACTATCATCGAAAGACGTTAAGGCTGTGCACAATGTTTTGGTGATTTATATACTCTACGACCTTCTCAGTCAGGAACGAGGTTTTATGCATAACCATTAGTTCACTTCAAGGTCACTTGTCACTCTAAACCAGGCTGAGCGTTCGCCAGTCATCTCACAACAGCACTGCCTCATCAATGGATAAAGTGCATTGAGGTAAGCGGAACACATTTTCAAGTGAACTTTTACCACTTTTTACCAATAACTTAAGCCCTCCGATTAATTTTCATTATTGGTCCTCCGTGATTCCCTGCAATCTACGCGATGTCCAGATATCGCTGCTGGTCGAAACGGTGAGCACTGCAATGGGCGCTAAGTGATAAAGACAGTTAAGGTCTCATGAGGATTTAAACACAGCCAATTATCATAGAAAACAAGAGCATAAAACAGAAAATAATGTCGTTCATCGACTCCAGCCTGGCTGATGTGGCACGGAATCCCAGTACCGACTCTCCTCCTCTCTCGCATCAAACTCCTCTCGAATCCCAAGATCATCCACAATCTGACACAAGAGCAGATAAGCAATATCACACTTATCATTACTCAAAGGATTGGTCTGCAACAAATTGTTATCCTCGATCAACCTCTTAAAGTCCACACCGCGGTAAGAACCCATGTCAGGAGCAAGACCCCATCGTCGTCCTGGATTTGAGCAAAACTCAACAAGCCGCTGAACAGAGATGGCATCAGGCTCCCAGCGCAGAGCCAATGCTTGAGGCATTTTGTACCAATAGGCCACTTCAAACCATGAGAAGAAGTCGTCAATTTCTGTGATGGGCTGGTTGTCGTATTGATTTTCTGTCACCCGTCGCAGCTTTTCCTCTTGCTTTGCAGTTTCGACGTTACGCTCGAGTTCACTGAGAATTATCTCTGTGGTGATTGCCAAACCATTGATTGCATCGATCATACGCTTCATGGTTGGAGTTGACATGATGTCGTCTGGCCTCTTGTAGATGATGTTGTGCTGCACCTCTGCCCAAGCCTGTGAAACGACTGTTCCAATCTGTATCTCGACTCTGTACCCTCCCTCCCAATCGACCACCATCTGCCAAGACTTGTAACCTGAATGCTGCCAGTACTCGTCAGAGCCATATTGATCCTGCGACCTCCAAGGACCTCTTGAATGGCCCTCGAGATTCAGTCGATCTCCTTGTGGAGCATCTCTCCCGCTACCGACGGTGCCAAAGAGATGCGCAACGCTGAACCGCTGCTGGCGCTCTTTTGCCATGTTGATTACATCTTGCGGCAAGTATAGCCCGATCCTAACAGCAGCAAGGTCTCCCATATCCTGGTGCTGAAAGATGTCGTCGTTGAGCGCGAAGGTAGTAAACTCGGCTTCACTCTCCATGCCTCTGAGCTTAGTCTCCAGCGATTCATAAGATTTGGTTCTGCACGTCACCACGCCTTTGGTGCCAGTCTCTTTGAGGAGATCCTGCAGTGCATCCCTGGCCGCTTGCGCAACGTGCTGATATGCTACTTGGGTGTTGGGATTACCGTAATATGCAAGGCATTCTTCAACTTTCTGAAGATATTCAGCGTTCTGGGTGTTTGAGTCTTCATGATCATCTTGGCTGTGAGGGTTTGCCAAGCCACCCTGGTCATCCGAGCCAGTGTGGCTATAAGCATCTTGCTGATCATCCGAGTCGTACTGGTCGTATGAACTATAGCCGTGGTGGCCGCTCATGATGGAAGAAGACTGGAGAAGTGATAGGAAGTTGAGATATTGTCTTGTTTGGCAGAGGGATCAGAAATACTAGACTTTTGAGTTAATAAGGATGAAAAATATCATCTTATTCCAACTTAACCAGGCTCTTTATACTTTGGCAAAGCCTGGAGGTCGGGATTGTAAAACGAGGCTCGGCTCTCGGGCTTGAACCCCAACGGCCCCCAATTTTCTAAACGCAGCCTTAAATTACAGTACACCACTAATCCTTGATGAACCCTCAACGACGCCTAATTGGCTATCACGTTGCACACTTGGATGCGGCAGTCATCCTGTGTGTTCCTATTGAGGTTGATATGCGGCTGAAAGTGACGAAGCCAGCGCTTATGTCAAACACGACGGTAGCACAAAGCTTGGCATCGAGCGGTAAATGCCTCATACATGACCAAGAAATCTTCATAGCAGATTCTAAATAGAGGTCTCTGCATTGAAATATCAGGCAGAAATATTGTCATACTGACAAGGGTAATGATGTAGTGAGATGGTCCGGGTGTGCCTGGGTTAGGAAGCTCAAATACGCTTCTGGACCCGAATCCATGGCACCAGCTTGGCTGTTGGTTTGTCTTATCGCATCTATTACTCCACTATGGACCAACAAGGAGGAATCACTTGCTCTGGCAAGCATACCGTCGAACCAACCCTGTACTCTTCAGCCGCATTGCCCCATTACCAGTACCCCCCCTTGAAGAGCCTTGGCACAGTCCGGGTCCTCTCACTAGAACCTGGCCAACCCGAAAGCCCACTACGGGGAAATCTGGAAGAAGCTCACGTCAACTCTCTCAAAGACTACGAAGCACTATCATACGTCTGGGCAGATCCAGGTCCCGCTCATAGACCACATGAGATCATCATTCGTGAAAATAATCAGGATGCTCTGCTGCCCCTTAGGGGAGGTTCCATCTTTGCGGCTTTGCTCCAGATTCGACATCCGGATCAGAAGAGGCGAGTTTGGGCTGATCAGTGCTGTATCAATCAGGATGATCTTGATGAGCGAAGCAATCAAGTCCATTCTATGGGCAAGATTTATGAAAACGCGACTAGGGTCTTGGTATGGCTTGGCTTAGACACCAACAAGGAAGCAGAGTCAGCTTTCAATCTGATCCATAAGCTTGACGAAGCTCTCAGCACTGATGCACAGCATTCTCATGTCTTGATCTCAAGAAACCTCGAGAGGCAAATACGGCAGCACGACAAGGTACTCCAGGCTTTGACAAGTCGTCCATGGGTAAGTGCTATGAGACCTCATCCGTGGAGAGGATGTGTGTTAACGTTTGCCATAGTTCAAGAGAGGTTGGGTTGTACAAGAAATTGGAACAGAAACTCCTGCTATGATGATCTGGGGAAGTCACAGCATCGATTGGAAAACCCTGGCTAGCGTGTGCCAGAAGTTAAAAGGATACCATCAACTTCGTAGCACACTCGGCATTACTACGTCAGATATATCATTCCTTCACCGTCGATTTATACCACCAGACATGACAACGCACCATGCCAATCGATATAACTTCATATACGAGCTACAGCGATCCCGTCACTTGCAGTTCACTGATCAGAGGGATCGAGTATTTGCTTTTCTGAGTCACTTCTCGACTCGGTCACTTCCACCTCTTGGCTGCGGACCAATATCAATCGTGGCAGACTATACGCTCTCTGTTGAGCAGACTTACATCAGCATCGCCGTAAGGATATTGCGAGATCGCCCAGAGGCGGCGTGCATTACTCTTGCGGCAGTGCAACATTCTCAGAACAGTTTACCTTCTAATCGCGATGATCTCAAGCTTAGGAACAATATGAAGCTGCCTTCCTGGGTACCTGACTGGAGATGGTCTGAGGGAATTATCTTAGCTGAGCCAATATGCCCCCACCGAGCTCATGGTAATTCTACCGTCCAGATGGACATACTCGAGAACGAGAGTATGCTACAGATACACGGTATCAGTATTGATACTATTGAAGAATATTCCAGGCCAATGCTCTCAAGCGACTTTTACGGAAAAGCCGACCTGGTAGAACACCTCTGGCAGGATATCTGCCGAAAGACAAGGTTCAACCTTGTTGATGAGTACTTGAATGGAGACTCTGCTTTCTTTGCGCTGATGCAGACACTCAGTAACGGATGTGTTCAAGCAACGGGCCACGAATGCAAACAATATGATTCTGTTCCTGAACAGACATGGTTACAAATGGCAGCAAAGTTCATAGTGGAAGCCTTCGGCAGTGCTGTAGTATCAAAAGAAATTATGAAACAAGCAGAAAACATACAGGACGAGAAAGAACACGATAAATGGAGTCGATGGGCAACTTCCGCGTCAGACGGACGAGTATTTGCACGAAGTAAGAAGGGCTATTATGTACTAGGGCCATCGGCATTGGAAAAAGGTGATGTGGTTTGCGTTTTGTTTGGTTGTAAGGTTCCATTTTGTCTGCGTCGCGTTGGGGAGAGGTATTTACTGGTTGGTGAGTGCTATGTTCATGGGTTGATGAAGGGAGAGGCGATGGATATGCTGACTGGGGGCGAAGTCGAAGAGCAGATTTTCAGTCTCATGTAGGAAGAATATGATGTTCCTATTCATCAAACTATCTTTATTTCATATCCTTTGCGTACTGGAATGCTGCAAGTACTGTTTGTTGAACCTCGTCTCTCGTGAACTCAAGCTCGACATCACCAGCCTTTCTCTCTCTAACCTCGCTTTCCGACGCCCAAACAAATCGCTGATGCTCATCCGGAGATAACTTGACATCCCGAGAGCCTGGATCCACCTTGACAAGAAAATTGAACTGACAAACTCTCTTCCCGTCGTCAAGGGTAAAGAAATGCGGTTTACCAACAGGGCCCCCAATCCACTTCGCCTCCAGTCCAGCCTCTTCCCTGAGCTCACGCGCAGCAGCGCTCAGAACACTCTCATCTTCATCATCGCATGCACCACCAGGAGGTTCCCATTTGTTGGGATCGTCGTCGCTTGCCGCGCGCTGAAGTAGGAGGATGAGCGGTTCAGACGCGATGCTCGTGTCTAGCACGAGAGCACTTGTTGCGATGTAGCCAAACTGGGCTTCTGGGTGAGCGGCTAGGTAGGCGTGTTTTGAGACGGAAAAGTCTGCGGCTGATGGGCCATTCTCGAATCGAAAGTTACTCATGTTGGTGGTGAGTTTGGGAACGAGCAGACCAACACAGAACACGATAAATGGCTCTTAGATCACGTGCTGACCTGCATCCCCCGCATGTCATATCATATGCTGCTCTCTGATGCAGTAGGAATCCAATCATTGGCTAATGGAACTGACGATGAACTTATGTAGCAAGGTGTATTACATGTTATGTTTATGTGGCATGAATGATGGCCCAAACTTCCGACGTCCATATGTTCTGGCTCCTCCTGCAATGCGACGCTTCACTTCGCTTCATGACCTTCCCATTGTTTACTCAAATTTCCTATGTCTTGCGTATCAAAAAGCCTGTGATCAGTGACTGAGTCTTCTTATTCTCAGGCACGGGCGCAGGACTTGGTCTGGGCGGATATGGCGCAAATATCACAGGTCGTGTAGTTGGTGTAACCCTTCTCACCGGGATAGTTTCTGTTTTCACATGGACTCTCTCTTGCGCTGCAGGGGCGGCTCTATCAACGGGAGCTTGCTTGGGGATATTCAATTCTATGATTATAGGTGAGAGGGGACGAGGCGGAGGAGTCGGTTCTCTCTTCACTGGTGGTGGGATTTGTACTGGTGGCTCGACGACAGGTGGCTCGACGACAGGTGGCTCGACGACAGGTGGCTTGACGACAGGTGGCTCGACGACAGGTGGCTTGACAACATGAGTCTCGCGGTGCTAAAGAAACTTGTTAGTAAACTTCCAAGTAAGATGGGACTCAAATTGCTCACCTCAGTAAGTTCCTCGGCCAACTTGAAAAAACGATAGCAAACACCACATCTATGATGAAGATCTGCATCGTGCTGTTTTCGAAGCTCAGCTGACACGAAAACTCGCCCACAAGGGCCACACGCCATGTGCTCCAACCACATATGGTCACAATACTCCTTCTCTATCCCAAAGGGAACTTTGGGATCGCAGGAATTGCAGATGAACGTCCCAGACTTCGCAGAAGTACCAGTCATGACGTGCTTCTGCTTCTTTTCCGGACTGCCGAAGTTTGTCTGGCAGGCCCAACAGTAAGTACGCTCATGCTTATCCCTCTGATGCTGCATGAGCCCAGTGACTTTCCCGAAATTCTTTTGGCAGATGTTACACCGGAAGGTTGTGGGCTTGTGCTTCTCGATGGCCTCCTTGAGAGAGATGAGGAGATCTTTTAAGCCTGTTTCTTGGATCCAGTCTCGTAAAGCGCATGCTCTGTTCTCAAGATGCCTGAAGAGGGGACTCATTCGTGCGTACTTTTTCTTGCAAGTTGGGCATCGGAGCTTAATGTTCAGGCTGGAAGATGGGTGAAGACCCTCGCAGTGAGTTGCAACAACGCTTTCGACGAGTCAGGCGGTAGAGCCCGATTTGCAAGTGCCGTTCTCCAGATGCTCCATCATTTTTGAGTAGGCCGGAAACCTTCTCTCGCAGCCAAGGCAGCAAACGGGAGGGTTTGTGTGGCTTTTCCTATGCTGATATATTTGTCAGATCAGTAATTCGGACCTCTTTGGGGGAGGGGGCTAACCTTTTGATACGCTATCTTGTTGGGGAAGCCTTCGTCGCATGCGAAACATATCTGCTTATAATGCCATTTGGAGTTGTGTCGTTCTTTCTCTGCACTGCTTTGGAAAGATTTGCGGCATTCGTTGCAATAAGAATCGGAGACTGTGTTTTCTTCCGAGGCTGAGGGCTCATGACTGGAAATCTGAGCGGCTTGGGGTTCTGACTTGATTTCTTCTTTGCCACCTGATTCGCAAGACTGATATCTTTCTGACCCTTCTGAGTCTTCTTCTGAGTCTGATCCTTCTGAGCCTGTATCCTCTGAGCCCGAATCACCTTCATCGGAAAGCTGCTCTTCCTTGATGTGCGCCTCGACAACTACGCACTGGTTGGCGGAGAATGAAGGTTCTCCTTCTTCGAGCTTGATGCGCTTCCGCGCAGGCTCCATTTTGGCAAGGAGTGAGGTAGCTGTATACCTAGTGATTCAGTGGGCCTTGCTGGAGTGTCTCAGAGAGGAAATAGGGGTTGCGTGGAGACCAACGATCTTTATATAATGTTGTCAACAAATCAACTTTGCTTTTTTTAATGAGGATGTTCACGTTGATAGTCTGTGATTGGGTTTCAGGCCAACAGCCCCTGATGACCGGAATCGTCGGCCGGACAGTAGCCAACATTTATCCGAACGTGCTACCCTGTACCCCGCAAAGATCCTTCTAGAAATCTTATTTGTGTCAAAGCCCCAGGCAATGCATTATAAGATCCGTAATTTCAGGAGGTTGCTCAAGATCATTGGAACCCATTCGAAATTTTAGTCTTTTCACCACTTGCTATCGTTTCCAACTATCCCAACCAACCCTTTCCCTAGCTCTGCTTGCGAACCAGCCGCTCATGCCTTGAAAACCAGAAAACTAGTAATCAAGCTCTGACTCGTACCCATCTGGGCCTTCTTCTTCCTCTTCGGCGCGGCCTTTGCTACAGCGCTTCTCGGTGGATATGTCTCGAATATAACCGACGCTTGAGCTGTCGCACACTTGATCCGAGGGCCTTGGGTTTTCACGGGAGGCTTGACCTCCTTCGGAGAAGCAACTTTCTCCACAAGAGTTTCTGGGCTTGCCTCCGATTTAACCTGGGTAACGGCGGTCGGAATGGAAGGGACCGTTGGAGTAGAAGTGATGGTTGGAAACTCTTTCTTCACAGGTACAGCCGGAACCGTCGGCGAGGCCGGTTGACCAGAGCAAGAGGGTTGACCCCATGAAGCTCTTTGTAGTGCTTCCAATTATCTTAGAAGATTCAAATTGAAGCAAAGAAGACTCACCTTGCATAGGTCGTTCGGGCACATGAAAAACTGGAAACAGTCAGGACATCTATGATGAGCCACAGCCCCGTGAACCAACCGTTCCTGCTTATTGTCGAAGTTCAATCCACAAGGCGCGCATTTGTTATGGAAGTGCCACACATGGTCGTTGTAGTGCTTTTCCATGTCAAAGGCAACAGAAGGCTGGCACATGGCGCAGACAGAAGCCCTAACTTTGATCGGCGTGCGTGAGATGATATGCTTATGCCATTCTTCCGAGTCGCGAAAAACCCTATCACACGTTCGGCAGACGGTTTTCTCATGTTGATGCCGCAAGTGATCAAAGAGACCGGCTTCAGAGTCAAACAGTCTTTTGCACATAGTGTAAGTCTTGTTGGCCACATCGATTTCTTGCTTCAGGTTGAAGAGGAGATGACTCAGGCCCGTTGCTTGTTGCCAGTTCCTCAGTGCGCAAAGTCTCGATTCCATGTGGCGGAACAGAAGGGACAGAGTCTCGAATTCGACCTCACAGCCCGGACATGTCATGTTCAGACCGGTCTGATCATTTGTATGACAGTGCTTGGATAGTGCTTTAGCAAAGAACGCGGAATTGAAGCGTGACTTGCATCGTTTCCCTCAAGATGATACATCATCTGTGAATAAGAGATGCATCTGTGGTCGCACGCTGGGCACTGAATTGGATGCGGATCATGCGATGATAAATACTGGGAATAGAAACCGGGTTACTCATCAAGTTGAATGACGGGCGATCGAGGACTGACCTTCTTAAGATCTGTGGCAGTTTCGAATCCTCTATCGCACGCGAAACATAGGAATTCATCCCAATGACATTTGGAGTTATGCGCCGCTTGTTCGTTGGCGCTATTGAAGATGATTCGGCAGGGCATACAGTGAAGCGTCCAGCATGCTGTAAGCATGAACATTTGTTCTTCCACCATGGCAAACGTGCGCTCGATGTTCTGAGCCCCAACAGAGCCAGCACCATGCACGTCTTCGCCATGGCCTGCAAATTGTAATTGCCGCGGAACCTGTCCAGCGAGTTCAGAAGAGTCGAGGCCGTCCGGGTGTTGGTACTGTTGAAGCGCAGGGTTCGGTGCGCTGCAGGTGGTACGCTGCTTCAGGGCTACGCGATAGGCGGCCTGGTCTTCAACCTTGGCACGTGAGTTTGCGCGCGTCATTGTACTCGGAAGACTTGGGAATTACTGGAAAATTGGAACTTTTAAAAGGTTCAAGAGGAAAGGCCCCGAGTTACTCGTAATCTTATTCTGGAATCACCAGAGCGTAAACGATACGGCGAGTAGGGAGACAACAAACGCGTCTTGTTCAGTGCGGGAGTTCCAGGGCTTCGTTGGGCTCCAAAAGCAATTTGTTCCAGGGCGCGTCATGGTGGGGCGGGGGTACTACCCTCCCTGGAACCCCCGCCCCCGCCCACGAACTTCAGGGGCAGCCATCAACGTTACTGACACAAATTCTGCCTGGTATCCAGACCTCCTCCGGAATATGTATCTGCCTGAACTCCCAGCTGTCCGTGTGCGTTCTACAGCTCTAGACAGTGTCCTGATATTTATCATACAAGTGAATATCAAGAGCACGATGTGAACTAAAGTGGCGCACACAGCTACGGCAGCTCGGCACTACATCCTCAGTCTTACGCATTACTTTCTTAAAGTATAAGGCTGAGGTTCAAAGAAGGTCAAGAAATACAGACAAGATATCCTTCACGGGGATTTATTGAGCTTTGCCTAGTATGATAATTGTCAGACAGGCTTTTTTGGAAGTTACATTGTAGATACTATTTCACTGAAACTGATAGCTGAACTTGCCTAGCAAGAGGAGTTAAAATAGCCCAAGAGCTTCATCCTAAGTGATGTAAAAACTTTAATCATCATCAGATAGGCTTGTAAAGCCCATCTTGGGCAATTGTATTGGGTAGCTGGTATACTGCCCGGACTGACTTTGATAAGAGTGTTATTTTGAGTTGATAGACCCCACAGATGATGGCTTACATCGCGCGCCTCACAAGATGCAAAAACTTAGGTAAAGTTTAGTATATTTGAGTAAACTTTAGACTAATTTGGTCTAATACACTGATTGGCATCCATACATAATCCTGTGGCCGAGGCCAGAAACCCGTCCGGACCAGCGGTAATGATACAGCACTAGTAATTTGAAGACCTCATATTTGACCCCGATGAGCAGGTACTGGCCTTAGAGATGAAGCATCATCGCGGAACGGGAGATCTATATCCTGTCACATCAGGGTTATTTCATGTTCCTTGGTAAATGTATGTCTGAACTTTCTCTTGCCTTGTCTTACTATGGATATCTCTCAAATGTTATTGTGGACATTGGTTACCATCACTGCTTATTTCTTCCTCTATACAGAGTCTCTTGGCTACCTGCCCTATGAGAATGAGAGTGTTCTGTCCTACACCGGGAAAACCAACGATCAACTATTGTACGAAGAGACAATGAGCCGATCTGAAGATCCTAGCTCTACTAAATGCTTTGCTCTATATAGTCAAAAAGTGAGTGGTAGTCCGAGATACTCTCGTCACAGCTTTCACTTTCGACATGCTGCAGCAGAGCGCTCAACTTGTCAAAATACGTTCCGCAGCTACCACAGTCAAGATCATCGTCGTGATCATGATTCCAGCGCCCGTAGATCTCGTAGTAGTCCCAAACGCACTGCCTGATGGAATGTTCGTCAGACCCCGACTCGCAAGTGTTGGCCTCAAGATGGAGCACCATGGCTGAATGGGAGATGAACATCCTTGAACATCCGAGGCATTCGACATTTTTCGCGGCGTGAGTCTTGCGGTGCTATGGAAGTATAAGTATGAGGTCAAAAGATAAGACAGGAGTTGGGAAGACCAACGTTGATCAGGTTCGATCGCGAGCTGAAGAATCGGCCGCAGGTTCGGCATTTATGATGAACAGCAACATCATGCTCCAGAAGATCCTCCTCGTCGGAGAAGTACTCATGGCATGGAATGCAAGCATGGTGTTCTTCTATTAGATGATCTGTCAGATCATCTTGTGAGTCGAAGTCGGGCTCATGACAGCAATGAGGACAGATATAATGTCGTGAAGAGTTCTCAAGGTGCTGTTCCTTTGCACGTGCGTGCGAAAAGTGTCTTTCACAGCGCCAACAGTAGGTCTGAGAGTGTACGGCACGGATGTGTTGGTCCAAGGAGTTCTCTAGGCGGAAGTGCCTGTCACAAGGAGGACAGTAGGGCATTTTCGGCTTCGCTAGGCTGATGGTATCATCTGAGGGTTAGGAATATGGTCCGAAGAATAGGCCGGACTTGGATTATGTCTTGTTATTGAGAGAGAGACAGAGAAGTTTTTGTAGGTAAGTTGAGGCATGGGTTGATTGGTTAATTGATTGTGTTTGAAAGTAATTTGGTTTAGGGACATATTAAACATTGGTCCCGCAAGGCCCACTGCAGGCCACTAGACTGCGTTTGTAAACCAGCAAACAATTTGTTGAGAGCTGTACCACCTCGTTGAATGTTTGTGCTCATATTCAGAACGATTGTGTAACTGTCTGCCTAGCAACGTATTTATGTAAGCACGCCAATGATATCAAGCTCTAACATCAAATAAGCCATAAGGTGCCAATTTACAGAGGGACATCCCCCGAGCATCGTCCCTTGACAAGACTAGCATCCTTCCCCGTCAACCCATCAAAGTACTTCAGAAGAGTCTTCACAGGCACCATCTCCATCTTGCCTAGATCCGGGTGCGAAGACCTCAAAGTCTTTCCACTCCAAAGAACCCTAACAAAATAATCCTCCTTCTTCTTGTAAAGTTCAAAAACAACCTCACTTCCCATGCCCGGCCAGACCATCACATCAATCTGAAGAATGCTCAACAGTCGACTGATAGAGCCATCGTGTGCAAAGTTATGAAGATACAAGAGATCTCGCTTGCCGGCTACGACGGCGCGGAAGTGGCTTGCTAGCTCGGCAATCCAGACGCCCCATGAAGTAGCGGACGCAGCGAGCGATTCGGGTGCGTCGCGGTACATCTGGGAGTATTCCCATTGGCCGAGACGATAGACCTTGTCAGCGAGTGTTTGGTCAACGCAGGTAGTTGAGTTCTTCCCGTTGACTAATTTGCAGGGGAAGGGCTTCTTGTGGCATTGGCGAGCGGAAAGGTTATCGTAGTAATGATCAAAACTCTCGTGGAACCCAACGTCGTTAGATGGTACACCAGAGATGTCGTCAAGCGTCTTGTAAAGATCCTTTGTCTTGTCAAGATGCTTTTGCCACTCTTTGTTAGAGGAAGACTTGATTGCGCTCGTCAACTGGCTTCCAACACTGCACTTGTACTGCGGCTCAAGACTATCCACGCCAGCTTGTTGGATAAGCAACGGGACGGATTCGGTGGTCTGATACATGCCGTTGATGAACATGCCAGCAACCTGACTCGTAATCTGGTTATTGGTAACTCGAAACATGACTTTGCTTCGCCAATCTTCCTTGCGGCCTGGGATGAATTTCAAAAGATCGTGATAAACTTCATAGAGATCCTTTCCATGGACCCAAGAATCATCGAGACCTTCGGCGGTGATTTGAGGAAATTGACAGGATCCGATCCATCCGGAGGGGATGAAGGGGTTGATATCTGATGTGAAACCTTTCCAGTAGCCTTGGGCGTTAGGCTTGGGGGATTCTGTGAATTGGCGGCCGAAATAGTAAAGGCCTTGGTTATCGCAGTTCCATTGGTATGGCTCAACGGGAAAAGCGTTTGCTGCGTAGGGAGTGCGCTTGTGGTGTCTTTGAATCTACCATCAAGTTAGTAACCGTATCAAAAGTGTGCCCTGGGATATTCCACTTACCACTTCAACATATTGCAACTCATAATCCTTCGGAGCTTTCTTATACTCCCTCTTCCTCGCATGAGGCATGTTACACCAATTATACGTCCCATACTTATCATCCGGCGTATGCGACGACTCATAGATAAACCCCCAAGTTCCTTTCCCATCCAACACCTTATCAAGGTCATTAACCTGACTAGAGCTCGGAGGATACCACTTCATATTTGGGTCATTTCCCAGTACCGGCGCAGCCGCAAGGAGGCCAAGTAACGAGCTTTTCGGTAGGGACGCCATATCTGCGTATTGTCTCAAAACGAAAAAAGTGCCGAAGGAGAAAACTGCAGTGAGAGCGAGCAGTCTCCCTCTGCAGCGGAACCAGGACAGCGCCATTATATATGCTTGATGAGGAAGGTAGTTTAGTTGATGGAGGATGGGTTTGAGGCTGGAAATTACGCGGTTTAATTGGAGCGCACGTGGAGACGCCATTGGCTGAGACAAGGTTATGAACTGGGTCTAGTGTTGCGGAGATGATGGGATGGCATGTTTTGCCAGAACTGAGGGCGGATCTTGAAACGTGAGTCGAGGATAGAATCTTGCTGTATCTTCCACTTATGGGCTTTTCCATTCATGGTTACACTGACCGTTGGAGTGGCAGTTGTGACCCGTTAATCTGGACCGTCAGAAGCTTATCTTGAAGCTTTACTCATTGAGAACACCGACGCTTCTTATGGCAAATGGATAGTTGTCATCTCAAGGATATGGAGGGAAATTGGATATCGCTGGTAAGGAACGTGATGAGTTTGTTTACATACAAGTATGTCAGTTAAGACTATAATACTCGTCATCAACACCAAGTTAAAATTAGACGCAAAGATTAAAGCCAGCGGGGATCGATGGTCACTCCAGGCCTGAGTTAGGGGATTGGGGCGGCTATCTAGCGCTCGTCTTTAGTGATGTTGCGCCACCAAAGGCCCCACGATCAACTTAAGCTCTGTACTGCCCGAAAGATCTTGGCAACCTACAGTTGAGAAAAGAGTACAGCCAAGGTACAGCCTCCATTCATGCCAATATGAAAAGAGACGAGGTAAAACAGACATCGAAAATGCAAAGGAGTGAAATCATTTGTGAAACAACACTCATCCTCCTCATTGGCTTGAGCGAAGGAAGCACAATTACGTCACAGCTGAGGAGATCATCAGTGAGTAAGCCGTGAGACTCAAGTCATCTCCAACCTTCACATTTTATTTGACAGCAACTCAATGGCTTTTCTCTTTCTCGATAACCATGGACATACCATTTGAAGCTCGGATCCCCCGTGATCCCAAGTTCAAAGCCGAAAACAGCAGCGATGCTTTCGTAGCCCTGGCGAAATGGGCAGTGGATTACTCAACCGCTGAGGGGGTCAAAGCAGGCTACAAAGCAGCCTTCCAGTCCGGTCAAGAAAGATTATCTGGTTTCTTTTCAAGCCTTCAAGGGTCATCTAGTCAAAAGCCTGTAAGAGATAGCACCATCGACTTCTTGAAGTTGCAGAAAATGAACCTGAGATAGGATTTGCCAACAGAGAAGCTGGTTCACTCGCCGCTTGAAGACACAAAGGCAATACGCCTTGTTCAAGTCCAAGTCAATGACTCAGTCCTTTCTCTGACTATGAAAACTTACCCCCCATCCGAGATACCACCTTATGTCTGTCTCTCTTACGTCTGGGTCGATTTCGGACCGATGTGGAATCGTGGTCGCGACTTTCGTGAAACTGAGCTTGAGGTCCCTCACTTCAGCCATGCCGATACAGTCGATATAGCAATTAACAACAAACTATTCCCCATCGGTGCTAACTTGTACGCTGCCCTCCTTGGCTTACACAAATACCTCAACGGCAGACCTATCTGGACCGACGCTGTATGTATTAACCAAGACGACACGGATGAGAAGACTGTCCAGGTTGCTCGCATGGATGAGATATACAGTGCAGCTGAAAAGGTCTTTATATGGCTTGGCAGAAAGCATACGGAACGAGCAGCGGCGATGAGCATTCTCAAAGCGTGGCCGGCATTCCCAGAAGACCCAGACAATGCCGATATCCAATTCCACGGCAAAAAGTACGCTTCTGCAAGGGCCTTCTTTGATGCCACTTCAACAGGCTCGGAGCTGATATCATGGCTCAGTCTCCTCCGGATCGTCACAGAGAGTTGGTGGAGTCGTGTCTGGACTGTTCAAGAGTTCATACTTGCAAAGGAATACGCCTTCTACTACAATGGTGAAGAAGTCCCGGCGTCAGAGTTGAAGAAGGCGATGGATTGGACGTACTTTGTTGCGAGTCACTTGTCGCCAAAGATGGTGCCTCACTGGGTTACCTTTCAGCCCTCGATGTTTGACTTGAAAAAGGCTGGGCGAAAGCTGCATCTTCTTGATGTGACGATGCTTGGAGGGACGAGAATGGCTGGTGATCCGCGCGACAAGGTCTGGGCATTTCTCGGCATCACAGATCAAACAACGCTTGGCAGGGAACCTCTCAAACCAGAGTACAGCAATCGAAGTATGGGCGACTTCTACCTCGACATAGCTCAACGTCTCATCAGCGGTGACGCAGGTCTTCTCGTCCTATCTTTGGTCAACCATCCTCTTCCTCGGGAGGCATACAAGTTTACGTCGAAGAAGCCAATCGGCAACAAGTTACTTGACAGACACAAGGCCAAGAAGCGATTTCCTAAGAAGCAACCAGATTGGGCGCCGCTGGAAGAAGATGTCTTTGACGCTGCCCTCCAGCCAGATTGGTTTGGAAAGGGGGCTGGCTATCCAAGCTGGGTTCCGAAGATGGCGAGCGCCGTTGCGACTGAGCCACTGTTCCTGAAAGAGATGAAGGCTCAAAAGGCTCGGGGGAGACGGCTTTATGATCACAATTGGCGAGTCTTTCACGCGGCTTCTCATGTAAACGGTGATTACTCGTTGTCTGGAAACGGAAGAATACTCTCAGTGAGCGCTCATATCTTGGATAGAATCATCAAGATTGCCCCTCTGCCTAAGAATAAAGAAGAAGAGCGGGCGTTCTACAAGAGCCTTCGGTCATGGTACCCAGGGAAGACTCGTCTGGCTGACATACCCTATCCGCCCCAACCTTCAACAACCGTCCCTGAGGCGCTGTGGCGAACCCTTTTAACGAATATCTGGCTCACCACACATCCTGCACCTGATGCTTGCAGCGCTCATTTTGCAAATTATCTTGCTCGTATCTCAGACTCTGCGTCTGATGCGAAGCATGATCTTCGGTTTAAGCAGAAGCCTGATCCGGAGGAGGGAGATATCTTTGCGATTGCGGTAGATGATGCTGGGACTGATAGAGTGCTTTTCATAACAGAGAAGGGATTCTTGGGACTGGGGCCAGCGAGAACAGAAGTTGGAGATGTTATGAGTTTGATCGCAGGGGCACATGTCCCGTTTGTGCTACGCAAGGCGGCTCAAGGTTGGACCTTGATAGGGGAGACTTATGCGCATGGTGTGATGTATGGCGAGCTTGCCCAAACTGTAGACTTCCAGAAGATTGAGATTGTTTGAAAAGTGTGTATGTATGATCCTACATAGAACCAAGAAATAAAATCTCTGGGCCTGGTGGAGAAAAGTGTCAAGCTGTCCTTTCGAAGTT
Organism: Fusarium siculi; assembly: GCA_019843635.1. Classification (NCBI taxonomy): domain Eukaryota; kingdom Fungi; phylum Ascomycota; class Sordariomycetes; order Hypocreales; family Nectriaceae; genus Fusarium; species Fusarium siculi. Next base: position 110,865 of record JACDIX010000392.1, on the reverse strand, counting down.
GATACCATAGAGTCACAGCAATAAGTTCAAACACAATAGTTTCAAAGTCACTGCCCAGTGTCTTGACAATTACGCTACCCAATATCTACACAAATCAAATATCCAAAATGCAACACACCAGAACCTAAATTACTGCCCCTGCACCTTTTGCTTCACAGCCTTAGCCTGTTGAGGCGGCCGAGGCTTCCTAACCTGCTTGTACCGATTCTCATAGGTCGTGAGATCTTCACTATCCTCATCCCTCGGGGGCCAAGTTGTCACACGATGAGGATCAGCAGCATCATCCGCAAAACGGCGCATGTACTGTCTCCCCTCGCGATCCAACGGCTCCATCTGCGCCCTCTGGAAAGCAAGCCTGTTTCCTTGGGGGTGATACATAACACCAGCGACACCATGAGACTGGCCAGTGTGCCTGTCAACAGCGACAACGCCTCGGAAAGGGCCAGGAGTGTTGAGTTCATTCTGAACAATGCGTGCTCTGTCGCGAGGCTCGTGAGGTCTTTCCTCGCGTCCCCTGACTTTCGCGAAAGGTGCGGACTTCTTGTTCAAATCCATGCGACAGTTTACAGGGACTTCGTGCAAGTTTACGTCGCTAGGGCGGTTCCTCTGCTCAAACTTTTGGAAGATTTTGTTCTCTGGCGCAGTACTGGAAGGTTCATGGTTTAGGTAGACATGAGGGTAAGGACCGTTGGTGCTGTCGTCGTTTGGGTCAATTGGGACTTGGCGAACTTGTTCTTCCACGACCGTAGCGGGAATACTGCCGCGAGGAGTGTAGTATTGCTGCAAATCGGTGGTCAGTATAACAGATACTCTGGGGTACAAGAAGAGTCCCGGTCCAAAGACAGAGGGGAGATGGAACAGGAGTACGATCAATAGACAAAAGTTTACATACCATTTTGCTCATGTCTTCATCCGTGCTACGTCTCGGTTCCTTCTTACTCCCAAGTCCAAAGAAGCGACTCATGATGGATGGTGTACTTGGAGAGCAACGAGGTTGTAGAGGAGTGATAGGAAAAACAGCAAAAGGACTGAAAGAACAAGAGAATAGACAAACAAGAGAAATGCAAAGAATTCTGGGACAGGAACAAGTGGCCAATCGACCGGCGATGGCTTCGAAGAATTGTGTGGTTATCGATGTCTGAGGAGCTGCCTACTACCGAAGATGGAGGCCGCCGGTTTATATAACTAAGGTACATAGCGAAGCAATTTCAGACCTGGAAAGTCCTCGAAGTTGTTGGCCCGAATCACAGACCATTATCTGCTGATTATTTGGCGAAGCGAGGCACAAATTTTAGAAACGCAGAACCAACATGCATAGCACCTGAGACACAGAGAGATCCCATGATGATCAAGCCCCTGCAAGGTTGCTGCGAGCGCTTCTACGGACGTGACAGGTTTACGCGGCTGCGAACCGTTCGTTAATGTTCCACGCGCTTAAAACTGGCATGGACATCATTTTGACATGTGATATCTAGATACTTACCTTCTCGTCGCCCAAAATAATGGAGAGCGCTCAATTGCAATCGACTGAACCCATTGATGAAGCAAACCCCAGTGAAATTGCGATTTCCTTGATGATCAGGCGTGGCAGTTCCTCTTCTCGCCGCGATAAACGAGGACGCGCGACTCTTGAGAATATGCAAAATTATCAAAGGAACAAGGCAAACCGTTAACCTCAATTTCATGATATGATCTTATGCCCGCAAAAGTTCTTCATCATTAATCTGCCGAGATACCGAATGAACCCTGTCCTTGTTTCAGTTGAGAATTAACGCGCGTTTGCAGTGCTGTGATTGTGATTGGGCGATAGCAAGGCGCAGCAAACCTCGGCGGCTAACAAAAGACCGCAATGAGACCACCTACTCAGCCTCGCAAACTGCCTAACGACGTTGCCCATATCATTCAGCAAGAATGTTGATTGTTCCTCTTCATCATTCGACCATCTTGTTTTGCTTTTACTCGGTCGTTACACCAGAAACTCAACCACATCTTAATCCATCAGCAGCCGCTCGCTCTCATTTACTACCATGACCGACCAAACTGAGTGTTCGGATAGCCCCAAGTGGCTCAAGTACATTGAGGAAATGATAGAAGAAGAGGAAGATGATATCGACTCTGAAGCAATATACTACAAAATCGTTCGCGATATGCTTCTCTCAAAAGAGGATCCAGACAAAGCTGTCTCTGAAGCCATTCAAAGGTTTTATGATCACTACGTTGCCGGATTTTCCGAAGAGGACTTTGGCGGGAGGGAGCCCCCAGAATACGATGCAGGTGATTACCTAAACAGCATCGCGGGCATTGTGTTCGAATTAGTCGCCAAAATTCCTTTCACAGATCCAAAGCAAGACATGCTCTCCAATTTCCTGATTGGTATTGCTAAGAATGCTGCGGAAAGCTTCGATGAGAAGGTATGATATATACGCCTAGCACATAACTCAGATGCACTGACCATTCTGTAGGTTCCCCGTTTTGTCTATTGGAGCTGGGGAATTCAAGGAGCCGCAGTAGAGAGATGGAATGCCTGCCACGGTACGCGATTCTTCTATCCCCAATTCCCAATGTGTCCATACTCACATCTCACATAGTCGATACAGGGCGCTTGGATCGAGAAGGCCCAGCTGTAGATGAAGCCATAGACAGATGGTTCAGCACAACGGCTCTCATTGCCAAACTATTTCAAGCAGATCTCCTTGGTGCCTATGGCCCTCTTTGGCTATCATGCGACTTTATAAGAGCGTTTAAGACACATACCGACGGTGACTATACAAAGCATCCAGTCAGACAAGCTCAGATTCTTGCTGTTGCGAACTACATCTTCTTGGCAGGTGAAGCGTTCGCACGGGATGCAAAGATATCTTCGCCGGAAAGGAGATATGACTTGGATGCGGAGAACTGGAAGCTTTGGGCTTCGAAACTCAAGGAAGTTTCTGATACGGTGGATGACAACGTGAGATGGGATCTCAAGGAGAAGACTCGAAAAGCCTATGAGAAGATGGTTGAGCTGTATCCGGGAGCTTTCTCCTCGAGTGAGAACACTGGAGAATGAAGATCACGCTAAAGGACACTGTGTAGTTTTAGATCTCTCTTGTCATTCATTTGAAGACACCTTGTAACAGGACTTTGCTGGCATGAGGACCCCCTCACGTAAACATCGTTGTTGAGCTACCCCGCTTCCATGACATCTCGACATCATGAGTTCCATTACCAAGCATGGATACTAAGGCGGACGCCGTGAGAAAGGAGAAGAGCGCCTGGAAGAAACAGCATTCTCCTATTACGAAAATTTGAAGTGTATCTAACTTAGTATAGTGTGGTTGCAGATTTTACTTGGTGCTTTCCGAGTACTCGGATTCTATACGAGTTGGGACTATCCTCTATTAGTCATCGTCGACGTCACTACGGGCCTTGATTTAACTACAGAGTGATGGATACAAAGTTGATTTATCAGCTATGAAAAGACCCTCCAGCTCAAAGACATAAATACCGCAGTGCATATCTGTCTTGGTCCTCTACATCGACTGGGCTTTTTATCAAACTGATGGACAAAATGGAGGCCTTGAAGGGACAGACAACATTCATAGTTCGTGTCCACGGATAGTAAACTTCCAAGATGCTAATTTTGTTATAGACTGGAGCCTCTATGGGCATTGGTGAGGCTATTGCATTGGCTTTGGCTGAGCATGGCGTGAACATCGCCCTAGTATCTCGAAGCAAGGTGCGAACTGATGAAACAAACCCTTGATCCATTCACTGATGAGTGTCTTCGATGTAGGATAAGCTTGAAACAGTGCGCGAGAGGATCACATCCAAATTCTCTGAGGTCAAGGTCGGAGCCTACCCAGTCGACATTCAGAACCAGCCCGACATAGAAAAGGCAGTCAAGTCAGCCATATCTGAGCTTGGCCAGATTGACATCCTCATTAACAATGTGAGTCAGAGATATCAACTTCCAAATTCTTTCTCAGTGCTAATGATGTAACAGGCCGGGCTTGCCCTTGGCGCTCCTGGACGCTTTTGGGAAATCGCCATCGATCAAGTCGCTCAGATGTCAAACACCAACATCAACGGCGTCATGTTCACCACCCACGCAGTACTCAACCACTCAATGTGGAAACGAAAGAAAGGTACCATCATCAACGTCTCCTCTGTCACAGGTCTCGAGTGTCCACCATTCAACGGCGAAGCAGTTTATCACGCATCAAAAGCCTTCCTCGAGGGCTTCTCCAACAGTCTTCGCATGGAAACTGCCGGATCGGACATCAGGGTTTTAGTTCTTCGGCCAGGTGTTGTCCAGACCCATTTCCATCTTCAACGGGTTCAGTACGATCAGAGTGCCATGGATGACTTTGTTGAGGGATATGAGCCGCTGGTTGCAGAGGATTTAGCGCAGTCGGTGTTGTACATGCTCAGCTTACCGCCTCGAGTCTCTATCAAGGCTTTGGATTGCGTACCTACGGCGCAGAGGGCGCTGACAAACTTTGATCGGGAGTGGAACTCACGTCGTGAATAGCTGTAAGAATAAAGTCTAAACAACAAGGAAATAAAAGGGTTCAGTTAAAATTGGTTCGCAATATGACGCCATCTTCATCCATAAGGACTGATATCTCTAGTTTTATGATCTACTTTCCTTACATGGAGAGCTTTTTATAGCTCAAAAAGAATCTCCCCGGCTCTTTCTTTTTCTTCTTGTTTTTCCAATGATGAGATCTCTCAAATGGCACCTTTCGCAACAGTATCCCTCTCTGTCTATTTCCCCGCCGCATTTTGGACATCGACCCTTCTCGCGCCGTCTGTGGTAGAGGGCCAGGCTCGCAGCAGAGCCTTTCTAAGAGCACGGGGGGCACCTATACTTGCCAGAGGGCCTGCCGCCGTCGGCGCATTGTTTGGCCGTCTCGCCAGTGGTTGGATCTCTGACGCCCTGGCGTCGGCGCTCCTGGACGCGAGCTCGCCTTTGAGCCGACATTCTATCTAGACAATCGCCGCAACGCTTGCGGTTCGCTCGGACTGGATTGCGGCACGACCGGATTTTGCATATGACAGGATCACTGTCTTGATTGGTGGATTGGCTGGCTGTTTCGTCCGCAAGAGATAGACTGTCAGTTGAATTAGCGAGATGGCTTGCAACAGGAGGATATGGATTCAGGATGTAGCTAAAATCGAAGGGCTTGGGACGAAATCGTCTACCCTGTCCTCGCTGACCCCAATACTTCCTGGAAGGCATGATGATCTGGCTTCGTTTAGTTTCGAGTAACCGCAGAGAAACACCTTGGTAAGTTTGGACTGAGTCCAGTTGGACAAGGTGATCAACAATTCAATGATCTCATCCAAGTCCCAAGTGTCGGTTGAATGTCGCATTTTATACCAGATCTACGCCTCATAATCACTGTGGAGCCTTGCTTCACTGTACTGCCGACAAGATTCTGATGTTTATTTGTGCTGGAGGTAATCAGGCTACTTCTGAAGGTTCAGGTTCTGTTCGAAGCTCAAGTACAAAGTACACAATTCTTGGTGCGGAATTGTTCATTTATTGTGTTCTTTTTGACAAAGACTTCAGATCTGGGTGCTTTACACGCAGATCACTATTCGAGATGATGCTCAAGTTTCCATCAAGGCAAATCATCCCTGCATGATGTGGAATCGTGCAAGAGAATAGCCTGTCTACAGGATAAAGTTTCATCCTTTTGCATGACATGATATTCTAATACGTAAGACTAAACTGTCATGGAAATGGCTAAGCCCTGTTCAGTTATGTTTCTGCTGTCAGATTTAAGGGTTCACTGAACTTGCATGGGTTCTCGTTCTCAGCTTAAAGCGACGCTTGGATCAAGACATGCCACGAATTCCTTTCCACTCCTGAGCACCAACATTTTAGATCCCCCTTCACAATTATCCTCCCAATTAAAGATGGCCCCCTCCTGGCTTGAAAAGTTCATTGTTCGCGAGGACGCAACTCCCGACCCCCGACGCAGCGCGGAAAAGCCCGCGTTGGAGATGCACTACACCGCTCTTGTCGGACACCGCCGAATCTTGGGTGTCAAGGGTGACAAAACCCCTCGCTACGAAGTCGAACGGCGAGCTGTTCTTGAAATTTGGGGCGATAAATGCTACGTCAAGTCTCCGAATCAGAACGCGGAGATCGCGATGATCGACTTTCACAGCATCCCTCCCAAGACGGAGGTCAAATTCTCACAGCAGAGTCGCACCATTACGATGAAGGGTGCTGATGGAAAATACACTGCGAGTGGTGGCTTGGGCGAACTACATTGGAAGCCAACGGGAATGGTTGTACACGGCAGAGCTTCTTGGGAGCTTAGGGACGGGAGGGATCTTGTGATGTCAGTTACGATTGACGATCAGCAGGTTAATGGAATGATTTGTCTCTGGAAGGATGGCCTCGGTCCAGAAGTGGAAGAGGAGCTGATCATGGTTGGAATCTCCAAGATTGAGGAGTATCGGAGGTTGATCAGGAACTCCAAGGTAGCATCAGTCGGTGCCGTCTCGAACGCGGCTTGGCTGGCAGTCTAGATTAGACGAGTCTGAGGATCAAGACGGGTAACAGAGTATCGAGGGGCTTTGGTGTGCGTTGCATGAGGCTGTGATATGACTCCCTTCTGTGGTCTTCCTATCAATATCTCTTAGTGACATGCTGAAACTCTACTACCACGATTGAAGTCACCAAGGACCTTTTCCGAGAATAGATCATACCATAAGTATTATTAGACCTACAATTAGAATCTACTAAAACATGCTTTACCTCGCTTGATCATTTGATGCAACAGTAATTTGGAGTAGTGGTCGTGAGAGCGTGGCTCCAATGATTTCGCTGCGCTTTTCGACGGAGGCGCGTCGCTATTAATAGTTGACCGCAGAAATGTAACAACACGGACCCCGAATCGACTCGCAGCGCTTTTTCACGGAGAGTTGTGAATCTGAGAACCATGGAATCATTCATTGCACACGAAAAACTCCCCGTGTCTCGCCGTCGGAGCACGGGATCTGGGAGCTATTCATAGGTTTTGGTGGCATCCCGGAATAGCAATCGATGGAGCATTGCTTCTGAAGAAGGCGATAATCGTAACTGGAGTAGTTTTGAAGGACAATCTTGATTGAAGCATAAATAGTCGAGGGACTGCTCGGTTTGATGAGATATTCATCATCACAAAGAGTCAACAATCAAAGCATCCCATCAAAACAAGAACCCACTCCATCATCTCAACAGCCCAGCACCATCAAAATGCATCTCCCATCTCTCATCACCATCGTCACTCTCAGCCTCGGCGCCAGCGCCATGGCCATTGAAGAAGACGTCACCCTCGAAACCCGCACCGATCACTGCAACCCGGGCATTGATCTCATCAAGCTCAAGATCAAGCCCGGGAAGTCCTTCACTGGTGTCGGCAAGCCCGGAAAGTGCTACAATCTTCCCGCCAACATCAAGAACTTTGACGTCTACTCTGACGACACCAAGTCCCTTGTCAGCTGCTTCGACTGCAAGGTGTATACTGAGGCCAATTGTAAGGGAAGCTTTGTCAGTCTTGAGGGAGCGGACAACTTTGCGTTCAAGACTACCAAGAAGCCTCACTACAAGAGCTGGAGGTGCGGTCCACCTTAAGGGCCATAAAGTGGTTGGCGAGAGATAGCTCTATGGCGAAGGGGTTTGTAGGGATGGGGTTGCTAGTACCAGGACGTTCACTAGTTCAGCACCTCGGAGTTAGGTATGCCATACGATAATTCGGGGAGCGTAAGCAGATTCAGGCCAGGAACGGGGATTTATTGTCATTTGAACATTCTCTTACAGTATAGTTATACGTCTTATTAACTACCTCACTCTTTCACGTTAGTTATGAATCTATTGTTCTCATTCCTTATTCATGTGCTGGAAGCTGTGTAGCTGACCCTCGAGGTCTCGTTGACGAACTCTATATAGGTATGCTAAAGATCTTAGTAGAGGCTAGGTTCTCTCTGTGACGGTTTTGGGTCTCAAACAGGGAAACTAGTCCATACTAGGTTGATGTTTGCAAAATACGTATGGCGTATAGACTGAGCGTTGGCGAAGTGTCACGTCTCTTAATGATTAAGTAATATGTGATGGGCTTATTGATGTAAAGATTTTTTATTGATAGCTGGTGAGCTAAGTTCTATCTAATGCTAAATGAATGTGTTTATATATACTGGAACTGTTTGAGAGTGATTAGTGAGGTTGGATTAGGCCCTGATCTAATCGATCCGTATGGCGCATAAACGATCTGTACGGCGCACAAAACGCGGGTGCCTGCCTAATTAGGATGCCATTTAGTGCTGGATGTTACATTTCGAAAAAATCAATCCAGGCTAATGTACCTTAATGACGGTAAACCTAATTAGGTAAAGTTAGAAAAAAGTCTCTAAAATTTAGGGTATTTTAGGTTAGTTTTAGTGTGCCGGTTGTTCTGCCGTTTCGATAGAACAAGCGGCGCGTTTTTAATCGATCTGTAGTACTTACCTTAAGTTTCGCACCGAAGAAGTCACTCTGCGCCGTATCGAGTGCGCCGTACGGATCGATTGGTGGAAAATGTGGGGTACACGTGAGGGGCCTGTTGGGTCGTAAAATAATAGCTGTGCTGGAAAACGTTTAGAATAAGTTAAGCTGCTAAAAACGCCAATAAACCCTGGTATCCCGCTGGGCCTTCGATCGACTCGAGGCCACACGAAGCAAATGCAAACTTTCCTCATACCAGGGTGTTACCTACTTCTTTGAACGCAAATCCTTACTTTTTCTCTGGCCAGCACGCCTTCCTGTAGACTTGCACTGGTCACATATTCTCTCACCAGTCTTCCCTATGCCACGCCCACAGCCCATTTATTCTCCTGTTTGAGTGGTCAGTTAATCTGAATCTTATTCGGGGTTGAAGTTTCGTCTATGATCACCTGTAAGTTGCGAGTCTATACTCACGACATGACTGGCACATCACGTAAGGAGGAACAGTTGGCATTCTGCATTTTCCATTGCTACAGTGTGGCTCACCCTGTTCACTACCAGTGCTCTGGGCCTCCGAGCTCCCCGCCTGTGACGGCCTAGGATCAGGTGCGTTCTCGACAGGCTCCTCGACGGGGCCGTTGGGGTCGTTGTCTACTGAGGTTTCCGTGTCGTTGTCTCTCTGTAAACCGTCGATATCAATGTCGGCTAGGACATTGAGGTCGTAGTCTAGGTCTTGTAACAGCTTGAGCCAATCGTTGTGTTCCATTTTGGTAATAGTCAAGATGAGTGATGAATGCTGTTGAATGCTGTTGATGGTCTGTAGTGTTGAGATGAGTGATGATGATGTCTTGTTGGGAGTTTGTTGGAGGGAAGAAATCTTGACTTTCTTCATTTTCCTTTCTGTCTCAGTCCATTCTGATTCTTGGGTACTCTGAGGAGGCGCAAGTCAGGCGCGCAAGGGAAGCAGCAGCAGTAGTATCTGGAGACTCAACATAACCATCGTCTGAGCAGGTGCATCCCATTCATTCACCGCCTAGTATGGATGTCATTGAAAAATATGAGTGAAACATAATTCTCACAGTCTGAGACGTCTCGGGAGACATTGCAGGCCTTCACTGTCTGTCTCTTATACCTGATGAAATTTCCAGGGCTGAAACCGATCGTCGAGCTGGCATGGAGTCGCTTTTCCCCGACGAGATTGAAAGTGCAACTTTGAGGTTCCGAATGCCCACCAGCAAGTGAGCTTGACCCTTGTGCAGTCGGCAGTCGAAATTCTGTCTATGACGTGAACTTCATGGCATTTGCGATATAAAGTGTGCCCCTGCCAATGGAGCGAGGCGCATTTCTGCGACCGCAAGCGTTCCTAAGTTTTGTTGATCGCCACCAAGAATCAATATAACACTGAGGAAATCTCTGAAGAAGTGGGCTGTTGTGAGGGAGGGCGAGGGAGATGGAGATGGAGAGGTGCAGCCGTTGAGAAGGAGTGTTGTTGAGGCGGTCTGGCCCGATTCTTGTCCTCTCCTTGGTGTTCTCTCCCAGCTCTTGCCCACCTTCTGACCTTTTATCGAATGTTACGAACCTCCAGCAACCTAGCTCAATCATCCACTATCATTCAACACATCATAAATTACGGACTTCATTTCCAGGTTCTTTCTGCTGTTTCAAGCTCTTGGCCACATCTCATTCCATCTTCCGCTTATCGGACAACTTCAGACGATATTGTAGCATCCAACAGTTAGCTCAATTATACTAAACTAACAGTTGCAGGTTGTAGGTGCGATACATAGTGAGGGGAGATACTTTCTCAACTAGAGACGGTGGTTTACCGAGATGATGCTATCGTTCCTGTGGCGGTCATCATGTATGAGACGTTTGCGAATTAAGCATGGGGAGTTCCGGCGTCAGCTCTGGCACGCATTGGCTGCGAGAGGGATTGTGGTACCCCCTCCTTGCAACAAAGACCAAAACGCAATTTTCTATTAAAACTATTCGACGTTTCATGGCCGCAAGTTTATCCGCATTCACTTGAAATGCGATCATTTAAGTGATAGTATCATTTTACAAAAGTTCATTCCTACTTATCTTAGTATGCACTAGCTTTGGTCGTTGATTGTCGCCAAGTTTCGTACGTGTTCCAGCCTATCTCAACACCGCAACCATGAGAACACATGCAAAAGGAACAAAAAGACGACGCTTTGAAGCGTCAATTAAATGCGTAATCAGGGAATCGAACCCTGGGCTCCCCGACGCTGCTCGAATGGCAACGGAGAATTTTACCACTAAACCAATTACGCGGTGTTTTTGATGTCTCGATGTGTCGCAAAGACTCCACAGGTTTCTCCATCGTGGTGTTGCGTGAGAGTGGAGACTTGGATATCCTGTGAGTGGAGAGCAGTTATACGAGAGAGCCCGTATTACTGGTGCATAAGTGAGATGAGCCTCAGGTGAGTTGCGGTTGAAGGATTCTAAGCTTCAACTAGTCACCCAAACCTTGAGCAAGGACTTCATGTCACTCTGGGGGCCATCAGGAGGGGAAACAAGGAATTATCGTTAATCAGTATCAAAATGAGTAGGTATATGTTATTAAAATTCATCAATGAGTACCATTGGCTAAGTATTTGTTCACAACCTCATCCACAACCTTCTGACAGATCCCTCTATGAACCTCATCCGCAGTCCGCGCAACAAACGGCATAAGAAGACTATTCGCCTCAATAATAACCTCCTCATACAACTCCCACTCCTCCACCCACGTCCCCGGACTGCTGGTGCCGGGACTACTTCCAAACTCCTGCCTCGGCCTCACAATCCACTCCGTCCTCACAGTGACACCAGCCTTGGCATCAGCTCTACAGCGGATACCATTCGGTATACTCAGACACGTCACGGGCCAGCTCCTATCCCTCGTCAGGCCGGGCGCGAGCATGAGTCTCTCGCTGGACGAAAAGGTCCTCACGCTGCTGTTCGGCGTGCCAAAGAATGGGTCTTTGGTGACGAGCTCCATGTTGGGCGTCGTCTCTTTGAAGCTCATAATGACATCGTTGTTGGCCAGCATGGGCGTGTAGGTCTGGATGTGAGCGAGGACGATTTCCGGCGGCACGCGGCTCGGGATAGGGACAGTGATGAATATCTGATGCTTGGACCGCATGGCCTACAGCAGTCCAGCCTGGGACAGGTCTGACTGCCCGTTATCTAATGGGCATCGAAAGTGTTAGTCATAGCTTGGTAATATGAATGAGTAGGTAGGTACATGAAACGCCATATCTTTTGAGAGAATGTACATCAGACATGGCATTATGTGTTGCCCCCGGCCTCACCTTTTTGTGTTTCTGGGACGTGAACTTACGTTGATTCGTCGTAGGATGCTCCGTCTTCCCCGCAAGTTGAGGCAATTTCGGCCGCCCGTGAGTAGTCAGCACTAACAACCTTGTTGAAGATGGCGCACTAGGCATGCGACGATTGAAAATAGGATGCGGCTGGTGTAATAGTGCGACTGGTTTCTTCTAGAAAGGGGTTTATGGGAGACTTGAAGCCCTGTATCGTGCACATCCGAGGACTCCGATGGACAGGACTTGATTAAAGTTTTGCTGTCATCTTTTTTTTTCCTCCATGTCTTAATCTGACAGTGAGGCGGGTCTGTTTCATTGGTCAGGAGGTGAGCCACTATTGAAGGGGTGAGCGCTGTGATAGGCTATTGGGTCTGAATAGAGTTCTCAGTAATTTCGTACCCTGGACTCTATATTTCTCCTTTTTGCAGCGATCAAAAGAAGCTTAAAGTATTGAACGATTGTTGACTATCTAATATATAATCTATGTAATAGGTTGAAGTAAAGGCGAGAAGTTCACAATTTGGTAGAAGAAACTCCATGTTGACTGTGCGGATATACGCTATTAGCCACAAATCTCATCTACAAGTACTCCATCTGAATGATAACTTCTCATCCCAAACCACAGTTCTCAACTCAGTCCCTCGGCCACCACCACTAGTGATCCAAGCATCCCTTGATGGCAGCTTAATGATTGTCCTCCAGGAGGGTCTCAAAAGCCTTGCGAGAAATAGTCCAGGTCGGACCGTTGGGCATACCTCCAGGGCTTCGAGGAAAGACAGACGCGTCGACAACGCGCAGATTATCAATGCCACGCACGCGAAACCTCGAATCAACACAAGAGTTCTCATCGTCATCGGCTCCAATGGCGCAGGTCGATGAGGCGTGGTGGCTAAAAGCCAAGTCTTGAATGCTCTGTCTCTGGTTCTCGGGATCGGGACTGAGCTGCGTGTATGGAACACCAGTCGCGTCAAATGCCCTTCTGAGCAGCTCAATTCCTTCAACAATGGCGTCGAGATCACGCTCAGCTGACTCGGTGAAATAATTGAAGTTGATGTTAGGCCGAATGCGAGGATCGGATGAATTAAGTCTGACGGTACCAGCGCTGTTGCTCGTCTGCATCTTGACGACAGCGTGCATCCACTCTGCGGGATCGTTGCCTGCTCTCTCGCCGGTTGAGTAGCCTGGGTAGAAACCTACCAATCCCGAAAGACCTGGGCTGCTGAGGAACATGAGATCCGAGTCATTGTCCCAGCTCTGGCTGCTTCGCCAGACGGCGCCGTAGCTGCTGTCGCGTGCTGCGTATGGTCCCGACGCGTCGTCCCGCCAGAGTACGAAGCAGGGGTCTTCGTCATCGAAGGTACCAGTACAGGGAGACTCTCTGGGGATAAGCCAATTCTCTTCACCGCGGATTTGAACAGGAACCTCGTAGTTGTCGTGTAGGTTAGAGCCCTAATGAGGTGGTCAGCATGGAACAGTTGAAGATAAGCTGGGTTACTCACGACAGCAGGTAGGTCGACAACAACAGGAATATCCCAAGCTTCCAATTCCTCGCGCGGGCCAATACCACTTAGCATAAGGATCTGCGGAGTGTTGAAAGCGCCGCCAGAAACAATGACTTCATGCTTAGCGTACACCTCCCGAATCTCACCAGTCTGCTCAGGATCATATCGCCCATCAGCTGAGTACAACCCTTCACCAACCATATACTCCACACCATAGGCGCGGGGCTTCTTATTACGACCCTGTTTGGTGAGAACTCGTGTCGCCAGAGAGTGGAAACTGATAGTCAAAGGGTGTCCGGCATCGATGACCTGGTTGATGTAAATCCCAGCACCACTTCTGGCAGCTGTGCTGGGATCGATTGCGACGGGCGTGCTGTACATTAGGCCGTTTTCGTAGCGAAGAGGGTCGATACCGTTGAGATCGCGGAGGAGAAGCTCGGCCATCTCGGCGGGATCTTCGACATCAATGCCTTCAGTCTCGCGGAACATATGTGAGAAGAAGTTGGCGACATTAGGAAACCCGATGTTGACCGTTGCATTGCTCTGGTCGTTCTATAGATGACAATTCAGTATAATCCGCCACGAAGAAAAAGGGCTGATCCTTACCACCAGGTAGCCATCGAAACCATGACCGGGAGTGCCCTCAGGGACGTAGGTACAGTTCTCGATATTCATCAAATGTCGGCGCATGTGTTCATGGCCCCAGGAGGCATCGCCCGTAAGATTGGCGATGTAGTCCCACTCATTATCAGGACACCAGGCAAAATTCATGGCGTTGACTTGCGCACTTCCGCCGAGGGCTGAGCCGCGGGGATAGTATAAGCCGGCACTGCAATCCCATTATCAACCAAAAATCGATGATGCGATAGGGACACTGGAACTTACGGTCTAGCACCCTCAGGCGGGTCAAGGCCAACGTAGTAGGAACCATTGGTCTGGATATAAGTGTACTTGGGATCACGACGGGCCGCATCAAAGTCTTCGTAGTGATTGACGAAGAACTGCCAAGAGTGGCCGGGAGTCTCGGCAGCAGTTCGAGCCCTGGCAACTGTTAGTAACAGCAGGGGCTTGTGAGAGTTGGAACTCACAGAGCTGGAAGCTGCTCGAGGATGCTGGTGTGATTGTCTCCTCCCGCTTCGATAAGGAAGACGGAGTGTCCCTCTCTAGCTAGATTGGCGCTATTACCCGTCAGCACGCGAGTTTTGTGTCAAGTTCGTGCTTTGACTTACGCCAGAGAACCTCCTCCTGGTCCAGAGCCGATGATGACATAGTCGTAGACATCGGGTTTGGTCGCAAGGGCAGTGGAGCTGCCTGTCAAGACAGCCGTAAGAGCGTATTTAAGACGATTGAGAATCATGGTGTGGATATCGATGAACGAACTTAGTGTCTCGAATGTTTTGCTGGATTAATTCCATTTTCAAGTCGACGGCTCGACTCTTTATATGCAGCTCAAAAGCGGCTTAGACCAACTCTCAATATCCTTCATCGCTATCGCCAAAGATGTTTTCATCTTTGGCGATTCTCACAATGAGCTTCACAGCCTCGTAGCCGCGTCAGTTCCCTTGAGGTAACCGCGTAATTTCGATGGGGATTACTTGTGGAATGGCAGCCGTGGAGCTCCGCGGGCATGTCCGGTATGATTGTGGTCAGCAATGCTGACATGCCAAGTCTGTGAGACTTAGCAAGCTCACCAAGCCTAGCTCTCGTTGTGAACCACTCACAGATCGCCAAAAGCGAGCAGCTTCATCCCAAAGTAAACGGAAGACAGGCATAAAGTCCTTTCATGCTGCGGGAATCGGGGATGAGGCGCCAAATGATAGACTATTTACAGAATATGCTGATAAATCAAAATTTCTATTCTTGGTATATCAGAAATCTAATAAATGGATGGAGCCTTGCAACTTGTAATTCGCACTGCCCTCAAAAAACAATCAGTTACGCTCGCCCAAGCTAACACCATAGTAGCCAATTTTATGGAAGCGACTTACTCTTTTGATAATCTAACCCTGAACTTGGTAAATATTTTCTTAATTTAGGTTACCTTACCTAAGGTAATTTTAAAGACCTAAAGTCATGATACCAGCGTCGGTGGTATGGGCAGGACAGACCGCAGCATGAGTGCCTCTGGCAACGGGTGCCAACTTAAGGTAGTACCTAACAACGATAACAGGGAAGAATGCTCATCGACCAGGCTCCTGCCTACTTGCCCATAGGGAATGTTGCACACTCGGTCTTGCATTGTCCCTTCCCCGAATAGGTAGGCAAACCAACAGGAAACTGTTCAGGCGCTGAAAATCGTAAACAAACTCAACTTCTTCATCACTTCAAATTGATTAATTCTAATTCACATTCTTTAATCATTCTTCGGTCTGAATCTCATGGCATTCCTCGCCATGCCACAGACAGACATGTATTCTTCGTTATTGAATACGAGATCACCCGTTGTTGTGTTACACTTACTACCACCACAACTTCGAGTACTAGCTCTTCTACTACCCCAGCGGTTATTCAACCCTATTCTCCAGTGAACGCCTAGCCCACCATCGTTTAATCGACGGCCTTCAGGACCATTTCTGGACGGTCTTGCGGTGGAGCTAAAAGAGCAAATCGCTCGTTTATTAGACCCGATCGGGTTGATCTCGCTACGTCAAACGAACCGCCACTTCCTGGAAATCATCAAACCTCAGAGAAAACAGTTCATTGAGCGTCTGCTGGCCCTTGAGTGCCTTCCGGGACATGGAGGCTCCCTTCTGCCCTTCACCAAGTGCCACGGAAGACCCCTCTGGAGTGACCCCGGCGTCTTGAAGACACAGACGCGGCCGCGGTGGGCCTGTACCGGTTGCAAGAGGCTTCTCCCTTATTACCATTTTCAATACAAATTCTTGGCCGAGGTGATTTGGCAAAAGCCCCCGCCTGGGTCCCCTGCAACCAGGACCATTACTTCTTGGGAGCCTGGGCTTGGACGCATCGCGAGGGTGGTAACACCGCTAACGCCACTCCCAGCCGACGGCGGCAGAAGCATACAAGATCGCTATAACCTCGTTGTTCGGGATATTCTAGCCATAAGTCCTAACGAGCTGTTCAATCAGATCCGAAACCACAACCTGGATCACTTTGAGGGAATGCACTATGGCGACTTTTTGCGACTCATCACGTATAGCCCGGAAAACATACGTAACCTACTTTTGTGGAATTTGGTCTCAATGCGGAGCAGCTTCGGCAGTAGCCGACACCATCGAAAGTGCAATGCATGCCAATACAAAAACCACGTTTTCAATAACGCGACCATTGCCAGCCATGATGGCATGTTTGGGACTGAAAGATTTCCCATCATTTCGATTGAAAACCATATGATCACATCCCCCCTCGATCGATATTTCCCTGGCGTATTGGATACAATGCAACAAGGGCGGCCATCCAAGCGTTTTTATGAAGGTTTCCAACATCCTTGGACTTTGTGGATGGCTCGGTGTCCTCGATGTACGAAATGGCAGGAGTTGAGGGCGTTTCGAATCGGTGCGGGTGCCGGGCCTTGGTTTCAGGCATGGGAACCTACCATGGGGCAGCTAACTTGGGACGGAGTAATACTCACGCAAGAGATCTTTGACAAGGCTTGCTGCAACGCATGCTTCATGGAACAGAATGGGCGGTCAGCACTGGCCGAGTACCTTTGTCGATGGTTCGTGTTCTTGTTGGAACAGCAGCCAGAAGATGTTCAATCTGAGCTTCTTTCTGAAGCGGGTAGATTCACGACAAAGTACGGCGAAATGACTCATCCGACAGCGGTCCACGATTTGAACCAGAAAATCCTCGAGATTGATTCTCTTCGATCCCAGGGCGAGTCTCCATGGCATTTGTCTCCCCATCTTCAACTCCTCCTCAAAGACTTGTTCAGAATGTTTTGGCTAGCCGGCGGTAAATTCCTCTCTGACGAGCAAAGCTTATAGCAAACACTGCAGCAGCATGAGGAGTACCTCGAGTGGTTGGTGGGCTGCAAGGGGGAAGTTGAGCGAAATCCTGACTTTTTGGCGAAGTGGGCTCTCGAAAGAGGCGGAGAGCCCTTGTAACTAATAAGCGTTATATTGGTTTTCTTATGCAGCGATGTATTCTGCCCTTACCACTGATGCCAGTATTATAACTCTAGCTCTTTACAACTAGGTAAGGTAGCCTAAACTTAGGAAATTTTTATCAAGTTCAGAGGCAAGTTATCTAAAAATTGTGATATCCCACGGCGAAAATCGGCTCCACGACGAGCCAGATTGAAGGGACTGGTTGCAAACTCGAGTTTCAACCAACACACAATGGGGCGCTGGCGCAACGGTAGCGCGTCAGATTCCAGCTACTTAGCACGGAGATTCCTGAAGGTTATCGGTTCAAATCCGGTGTGCCTCATTCTTTTTTCTCAGTTTTTTCTCGTATTCCATTTTTTTAGTGTTGAGGTTGTGTGGATCTTCCTGTTGAGGTATGGTGTCGTATGTGGAGATCTGCAACCTTGGGGCATGCATGGCACTTTGATAGAACCGCTGATGATTAGATAGACAAGCTTCTATTAGAATGGATATACAGCTTCACTTTTGTAGCATTATTCGTCGTGGATACTCAAGCCAGATATGCCACTCCGGTGCAAGATAGGCCGTGATAAGTCCAAGCAGGTATACCCCTGTATCTCCAACCTGCCAGAGACTTCTTCCGTGGTGCAATAATAAGGCGTAATAACCCAGCAAGATCAGACCTTCTGGCCGCCTGGTAGCTAACAAGCTTGTCAACTCGGGTGACGCTAGCATCGTCCATTGGAATATCATGCGATATCGACCGCCATCGTCTTCTTTGAACATGGCATCGAAGCCAAGTTGGAGGTATTGTATTGCCTCACGGCACACTTCTTTTTCGTCATTTGACAAAGCAATCGAGTCGTTGACGAGCTGGACAATGGGCTCACAGTGTTTTCCTGTAGGGTCTTTGGAGGATTGTTGACTACTCCACGATAGAACTGGTTCAAGCTCCGTGTTGAGAAGTAAAGGCCATGCGGAGAGTGTTAAACGATACAAACCCCAGTTCATCTCAACACACTGTACGTAATGAGTAAGAAACCCATCAAGACCATCTGAAGTTCGGGTAGCCAAGGCATCAGCAAGGAGGTGATGGCCTAGAGTAACCGAGAACAAGAGAATAGGGAGACAATTCGACGAATCGACCTCTCGCTTTTTCGAGTTGAACAAAGAAACAGCTCGTGTTTGCAACTCAACAGCTTGGTGCAGATATTTCTCCGAGCGCTCGGGATGAATAGCCGCTAGATGGCGTGCAGAGAATGCCAGCACTTGATGCAAGAGATACGGTGCCTTGACGGCCTCTTTAAGACAGATATGAAGCGTCTCTTGAGAATGCTCGACCCTATCACCAAGACTAAACAAGTCTTTGCTTGTCATTCCATGGATAAAGAGTTCCATATGCTCCATGTTGACAACGCTATCGAACGATGATTCATGGTTGTCGGATAGGGATGTTGCGCTTGTTGATCTGAGGTTAGCGCCGGGGCTGAGGAGTGATCCTTCGCGAGATGATAATTCCGAGGTCGAAGAGTTTGTGTCCTGGGGTGGTTGCGGGTCGGAGGCGAAGCTGCAGTCTCGATTTGACATTGTGCAGAGGAGACATGTCGGGCGGCCTTCATCGCACTGAACACGCGTGTTAGTCATGGGAACTTGGGAGTCAATGCGGGAGATTAGGCTTAAGCGCTCATGCATTGGGCATGGGGGGATAGATACCTTTACGTGACGTCGCTTGCTGATCAGACGGTATCAGTTCATGTTCCATAATTGCGAAGCTCAAGATGTTCTCGACTTACCATTGTGCACATCCCTTCTTGGACTTTTTATGACTTCGTCGAAGCATGCTGAGTAGCACATAGAAAGAATTTTGCAGAATTTGGAGAGATAGCAACTCGGAACAGTAGTAGCCTAGAAATTTAGAGTCAGATGTGAGATTAATGAGCTGAAACAAGAATTCATGATCAAGGATTCGCAAACAGTAAGCGACGTGATCGACAGATAATCCTGGCAAGCCCAAAGCCTAAATAGACCAGACTAGTCTAGCCTTGGTAAGGTGTCGCTCGCAGCCCCTGTCAGGTGCTTAGCTAACACGCGTGTTCGGGCTTAAACGACCCGATCTTATCTCCAGGTCCAGGGTATTCTTGATGATTGGAGCTTTTTGGTACGCAAGAACTGCACGCAACACGCGTGTCAGCGGAGGATTTGCAGGTAGAATTAGGGGTTGAAATTTAACGGAATATGGAGAGAATATATATTCATGCCGTCATTGTCCTTTAGACAAATGCATATGCTTTCTTTATAATCTTTTGTCAAGCAATTAGTACAATACATTCGCCCAACAATCCTAGCTCATTGCTTTATCTTCTTTGTCGTTACTTCATCCACTGATCGTTCACAAGCTTCTGGTGGAATTCTATTCTCTCTACAATGCCCGAGTTAAAGAAATATCTCGGTAAAGTTTACCTCTGGCAATATGTCCCCAGTCTCGTCGGATCAATCATCTTCACGCTTCTCTTCGCCCTCGCAACAGCAGCCGTTGGGTATAAAATGCACAAGTCAAAAACACGATTCTGTCTCCCTTTCTTCCTCGGCGGCGTCTGTATGTCTCCCCATCCCTCGGACCTCTCTACAACTCTAACCTATCTGCAGGCGAAGTACTGGGCTACTTCTTCCGAGCTCTATGCTACAATGCCACCGACTCGCTCTCTCTCAACATCATGCAAGCCCTCTTTCTACTACTTCCACCCGTCTTCTTCGCAGCGACATTATACATGGTCTATTCTCGTCTAGTTAGAGCTATAGGTGGAGAGAGCTGTTCTTTCATCTCCGTTCGCTGGACGACTCGACTTTTCGTCCTTGGAGATTTTCTCACGTTCAATATCCAGGGTAATGGCGGTGGATTGCTTGCGAATGAGGACCTTGTTCACATCGGAAACATCATCGTTATTACGGGCCTTATCGCCCAGATTTTACTCTTCCTCGCTTTTGTAGGCTGCTGTGTTGTATTTCATCGACGGTTCAGGGTCCACTTGAGGCATACTAGCATGCCAGTTTCGATCCGTTGGGAGGCATACCTGAATATGCTTTACTTTACATCAGCTCTCATTCTAGTTCGCAACATCTTTCGAGTCGTCGAGTTCGCTATGGATAAGGAGGGATATCTGCAGCAGAAGGAATGGCCGACTTTTGTGTTTGACTCGGTTTTGATGCTGCTGGTTATGGTTGCGTTTTATTTGAGATATCCTGACAATCTTCAGCCGCATTCGCGAGACTCTGCGATTGAGCTTGTGCCGAAGGATGAGCCTCGGTCTGGGGAAGCTGGTCTTTCGAATCAGATGGAGTACAGATAAGTACGGAGCTCTATGTGATGTTTACAGCTTTTGGTTACAGGTCTCTGCTATGCATAGGCAGGCATACTTTTTCTGGTTCATCCTCGCCATAGAGTATTTGGTCCTCCCAGATGATCTTGCGAGCAACCCGGAAACAAAGTGAGAAGCAAACAGAATCATACAAAAAGACCCCTTGAATTCGAAAAATTGAGATTAACAGTTTATGATCACACATTGCTATCATTTCATCTCAGAATCTTGAGTAAAGCGCTTGTAGATGCTGGCTGGTAAAAAATCACCCAATAGACGCGCTCCGATTCAGCCATTTACCAGGATGCGATGCGCAAGGCTGGCTACGTGTCTCAACTGAGAGCAGCTGAAATGTGATCCCCGCATCAGCACTTGGCTTCATCAGCTTCTTCAAATGGATCCTCTATCTATTATCAGCGGCTGCGCTGGCCTCGTCACAGCTATCGGCAGCTTGAGCACATCCATTAATACTTTTGTGCGCAGCTGTCGAGAGGCCCGCAGCGACCTAGACAGGGTATCGCGCGAGCTTCATTCTCTCCAGACAGTCCTTGAACTCATCGAAGAAGACGCCAAAGATGACACGAAGCCATTCCCACTAACAATCCAACACCATGTGTCGGGAATCGTAACAAACTGCGGCTCTGTGGTTATCGAAGTTGAGACATGTATCAAGAAGTATGGAGTTGGACGCATCAAGAGCAAAGCCGCCTGGGCTATCAACGGCCAGGGCGATATGGAGAAGCTGAGGTCCAGTTTGGAAGCTCACAAATCAGCTCTGGAACTGGCTCTCGACATGATATCCTTATCTTTGACGAAAGATATCAAAACCGATACTACGGAAATCCGCAACGATACAGCAGCCATCAAAGACGACACAGCTTTGATCCTGCAGGAGATTGCGCAGCTTCAAGCTCGATTACCCGATACCGCTGCTGCTCCAAACGATTATATTCTTCAGAGGTTCCTCGAAGATATGGCGACATATACTGAGACGGCTCTCGACGCAGATGTCGATCTTTGTGATCGCACGAGCTGTAGATCTTTACCGATGCCCGATGAGCACAGCCAAGACTCACCCGTACATCTACAACATTACCCACCAATCGTAGTAGCAGAGGATCCAAGCACCTCCGAAGCTAGCCTGTTAGCCTTCAGAAAGAAGGTAAAACACCTTTCCTCTCCAAGACCACACAACTACGGTCGTGTTCAGCCTTCTAGACCAGAGAAAGATATCCCTCAACGCCCAAAAGGACCCGGTCCCATATCTTCATATCCTGAGGTCTTCTACAACAAAGAAGCTGCACTAGGTAATGATCCTCAAACATCTCGTCCGAGCGCCCTAGCATCGAGTTCTAGAAATGAAGAAATGCAACATCAAATCACGCCTTCGCCCGTGGGAGTCCACCAAGACGACAGCCACAAACAATCTGCCCTTTCTGACTTCGCGCTACTGGACGCCTTCGATCCTCTATGGCGAGAGCGCTATGGCGAATATCTCCATGATAAAGCGTTCTCAAATGACGCAGTCAGAGAGAATCAGGAGTTCGTTATCAGCCTCTTGAAAGAAGTCAAGGCGGAGACGCCATACTATCCACAACAAAATTATCCACCACCGCCCATTACCTATGTCCGGGCGGAGAGTGACCAAGGTCAACCACTGCCATCAATACGTGCTCCGCAGCACACGAATCCCCTCAACGCGGCTTCTCTTGGATCGCCTCAACAATTGATGCCGTACATAGTACCGACTGACGGACCGATTCCGAGAGAATAAGAAGATACTGTCACATCACCACCCAGGGCAAAATGTTTGTCCCGTCAAGGAGAATACCATATTCAAAGATTTAGAGGCAATGTGGTCTTTGACCTGCCAGTACCCGACTGGATTCTTACCTGTCACTCTACCCCTCCAGATCGGAACGAATCCACTCATAGGAGAATCAGCTTCATCACTTGCCCGCCAGAAGAGTTTGCAGATCAGAATTATACATTGAGACCGGAACTCTTTGCCCGGCCGCGGCAAACGCAGTTTATCCTAGTCGTACAAGTGGACCCTAACGATACGGACTTCATATTGCGCTGGAATCTAATTCACGATTCTATTGCATATGCTCAACAACAATCAAATGGGTTCTGGAAGCGTGTTATTGTACACTTACACTTAGCTTATGGGACAACATGGGGAGCCCGTAGCAGTGATCACCCGTTAGATGTGCTGGAGTCTATTGGAGCAAAACAGATAATGAACACCAGAATCGCAAGAATAGACTCTCAGCCTTTTGGAGAGCCGATAGGGGAGGACACATCTGCGATTAGCGGGCATAGGGTTCATGCAATCATGTCAGAGGTAAGATTTATTTCACTGCAAGAGAGAGTCAAAAACCTGTGCTTACCTTCAAAATAGTATACTGTCCAGCTATGCCCACTAGAGGATCCGCCCAGTACCGTGGCCACCACGGAAGTCCCAATCCAAGTTATAATTACAACAGCTCGTGTTCCAGAAGGCTTATGCCATTATTGGCGTGATAGATATATCCCATGGACATGCGCCATCAACAAGGTTCTTCAAGCTGAACATGTCATAGATATGAACGTGATTTCCCACAATTCTATGTTGAAAAACGACTTCTTGTGGGAAATCTTGAGAATGGATAGGCAAATCCCTTTTGTCAAGGATAAACCGTTTCCAGGCACTGATTTAGAAGTCTTGAGATTTGACAGCTTGATTGGTGAAATGCGAGCAAACGAAAACGGAGGACCCTGGGCAATCGAAAGGAAGCCAAGAAAACGGTGGGCTAGGTGGTTAAAGTGAATAATACTTTAGTATAAAGTTGAGCTTTAGCCACAAACTCTACTGAAAGGAGTAAGCCGTCTCATGACACAGCTGCGAGTACGCGTACAGCTGTGTGGGCTTAGAACATGCCCTATCTTGCATTGCCTCGAAGCATAGACATGTTAGTGGCCTCATCATGGCATTAAATCTGAGTGCCTAGCTTAAATTAGTTTGTTTCATGTGCTCGCTGTGCCTATTGCGTGGAGGGTCTATACTTTAGTCGTGATATACATTTAAGCTCGTGGGGCATGATCGACACCGAGACCGAAACCGAGACCGACAAGATTGTAACCACAATCTGGTTCACAAGCACGAATACAAAAAGCCAAGAGCTGCCGATTCCTCAGGAGTGTGACTCGACATCGTCATTTCAGCTATAGATCAGAGAACGCCCAACTTAGCCATAAGCTGCAGCTAAGATACTACCATTGACCGACGAGGAAAGGCTATGATTCTACTGCCATAATTCTGAGGCCAAGAACTGTTCATATTTGCAGTTATCTATGGCCATTCTATCAACTGCTGTGTATCACCTGTTTCCAGCTTAGGAAGCCAACTCTGCCAATACGCAGCTAAAAGCTCCGAGATGCCCTCTACCAAACGTTTTCCAATGTCACCCAGACACCAAAAAGCACGAAACCGGTGCAGCAAAACTGCATAATGAGCTAGAATGACTAAAGCCTCGGGAATCTGCTTCTCCAAAAGCATCAGAAATCGGCACGGGATCAGGTTCGACCACGCCATCAAGCCATATATTCCCCAGCCATTGGGCCCTTAAATGCGACGCATCACAAACCCGAGAGCCTCAGTCGCCTCCTCGCAGACTTTTCTCGATTCTTCGTTGAGCTCAGATGTTTCGAGCATTGAAGCCAGTGCTGCACAATCCGCTGAAGCGACATAAGAGTCATTGAATTCTTCTTTCCATGCATCCATCATCCATTGAGATACCTTGGAGTTCACAAAGCTTGTGCTGGCTCTCTCACCCATGACTCTAGCTCCACGATGAAGTCTGAAATAATTCACCGTGCAGTCGAGAGTTGTGGCAAAATCTTGGTCAGCTAGACCTGCCACAGTCTCTGCAAGATAGTGCAGTGCTAAGAGGGAGGCGAAGAAGAATTGAGCTGTTGAGTTTGATTCGGAGGTATCGTCGAGACACTTGTTGAAGCCTCGGAGAGCTCGATGGCGGAGGTGTGTCGCGGTGGTCGTATAAGACTCGGCCGCGTGTTTGTCGATAGTCCTGAGATGCATCGCAGATAAAGCGAGAAGCTGATTCATTAGATAGGGTGGTTTTAATGCCGTGGGTATATAGCCGTTGGCGAGTGGCTGAAGCCGGTCCGTCACCATCATCCAGTCTGCCATGTGTTCTTGAACATGGTAGAGCAGACTCAAATGGCCAAAAGTAAAGAGTTCATCGGACTCGATCCCGTGTAAGTCCAGTGGTGAGGGAACTGTCAAGTCTTCAAATACACTGGCTTCTGGGAAAGCAGATGACGTCGTAAGTTCTGTTTCGTACGGAGAAGAGCCAGTTTTCCGTTTCCGCGGCGGTTCGTAGTGGCATGTCCTCTCAGAAATGGAGCAGTTACCGCATTCTGGTCGCTAGCGCCGGGATCCTTAGCAAACTGTTGAAATATTCTTGCAAGAACGGAAGAAAAGCTACCTTTTCATCACACTTTATGTGACGCTTCTTGCAAGTAGCGCACCCATTACGGGACTTGCGATGACCTTGACGGACTTTCTTAGGGTTAGGTTGCATTGTGATTCTTGGATGACCGACACAAGATTCGTACACGTGGAAATTTGTCGACAAAGGAAAAAAATGCGAGGAAATAATGCGAGTATAGAACGGAACTCACAAGGAGGGAGAGTAACAAGTACACGAGAATGCAAAAGGATTATGCATGGGGCAGATTTGAACCCACAGTCTATTCCCGATTTGGTTTATTTCCGCGTATTCCACCGCGAGTCAGGTGGTCTAATTCCCTTCTAGTTAGAGATACGAGCACTAAGAGCGACTACGAGTATAATTGCTTTTTCCTTCAGTTAGTGGGCCAGTTGCTTGAATGTTTCACATCTGAGCCCCAGTCTCCGTGCTGCGACCAGTAAGTATAGTAGCAGTAGAGCGGTCACTCTTGAAAATTAGTTAGTGGGCACACATCCTAATTCTTTTGCGGATGTGATCTACGGATGTCTTACAGAATCATATCTGGCTGCACTTGTCGAGCTTATCGTCTGTGCCATAGACATGCTATTGCGTATCAGAGGTCCCTGCGCGCATTGCAAGCCCTGTTTCCCTTTCATGGTTGGATAGTGTCAACAACTCTGCGTAGGCCTATCACGATACAAACTTCTCAGGGTAGCCAGCAGAGCGTGTAAGCTAGAGCAGGTCAGTCATATCAATCCCACCCCCTAGCTCTTGAAACGCAAAAGGTGATTGGCCGCACCAACTGCCAATCACGCTATTTACGCTGAACACGCCCAATACGCCGTACATGACGCTAAAACAAAGTTGCATATCGAAAGAGGCTATCTGCGTGCGTTGGTCAAGTGGGAATGATGAGATCAAATTTTATATTGAGAACAAGAAGAAGGATATATAAGGAGAAGATTGGCAATTGAATCTTCACTTCGACATTTCGAAGTCACACTACTATATCTTGACATTGTTTGCTCTTCGACCATGTCTGCTGCTACCTTCAAACAAGAAAGGGTTCGACTCCCTACAATTAAGAGCCGTTCCAAAGGAGTTACCTCAGCTTGGCCAGGTCTTGGTCCGCATCAAAGCTGTCTCTCTGAACTGGCGAGACGGTATCGTAGCCATCGGCACTTATCCGTTTCCCGGCCCCGATGCCCTAGTTCCCGGAAGTGATGGTGCTGGTAAGCGAAGCAGCAACCCCCAAGGCACGGCACCAACTAATGATTTTCAAAAGGTATCGTCGAAGCGGTTGGGGAGGGCATGACTGAGTGGAAAATCGGCGATCGTGTAATCGCCAACTTCACACAAGAACACATCGCTGGTCGTCTCACTCGAGATGTTGGCCTGACCCAGTTGGGTGGTGAAGCACAGGGTCTTCTATGGGAGTACTTCATCTTTCCAAAGATGGGCGTGGTCAAAATTCCCGACTACTTGTCCTTCGAAGAGGCTTCTTGTCTTCCATGCGTCTCTTTGACAGCTTGGAACGCCCTGTATGGACTGACTCCTCTGCGGCCTGGCCAGACCGTTCTTCTGCAAGGCACCGGAGGCGTTGCCACCTTTGCGCTGCAGATAGCACACGCTGCAGGAGCCAAGACGATTGTGACTTCGTCATCCGACGATAAATTGGCCAAAGCAAAAGATCTTGGTGCGACGTATGGAATAAACTATAACAAGACTCCCGACTGGGCTGCGGAAGCCATGAAAATCACAAATGGCAAGGGCGTCGATCATATCATCGAAATAGCAGGAACCTTGACGCTTCAAGCATCTTTCGATGCGATTGGATTCAATGGCCAGATTCACTGCATTGGACACATCACTAATCCGGATCCACTGGGCGCTGGTAAAGACCTTCGAGGTCCTGATGCAGCTTTCCTCGCGTTGGACCGTCTCTGTGTTGTTCGAGGTGTCGTGGTTGGATCACGAGAGCAGCTGCAGGATATGTTGGACTGTTTTGAAGCGAATGAGATTCGACCAGTGATTGACCGCGTGTTTTCTTTTGAGAATGCTCGGGAGGCCTATGATCACCTTTGGAGCTCCACGCATACAGGAAAGGTTGTTATCAAAGTTCCATAGATGTTTGGCGTAGTAGCTCTCTGTTGATAGATAAGTGAAAGTAACTTATTGTTTGTTGCGTGGGACAGGCACTGAGGTTGACATCAGAGGGGCGATGGATTCTGCGCAACTTTGCGTACCACGACATTATCGGCAATGTAACACTGGGGACAAAACCTTTGCTCTGTCCCGACTATCTCAGGGATATCACACACGATTTCGACACGTATTTGGGTGTTGCTTCACAGATTCTTGTCTATATAGGCCAAACTACCTATTTGGATCTCAGCACCACCGATGTTGAGATAGATATTCGCCCGTCAAGCAATTGCCTTATCGTCGAGCATGATATCGAAAGCTGGACCTGTCCTGCTGGAACTCCACCGACCCTCCAGGCTGCAGCCTATGCATACCGTGGTGCTGCGCTAATCTACCTCTACCGACAAATGCGCCGTCATCTTGAAGCAGATCCTGATTCTTTTCTCGCCTGTGAGACGTCATTGAATACAGTGAATGATAAACTTCAGATGGCCGTGGAGAATACTTTGGATAGTATTGGGCAAGTACCCGAGAACGACGTTTAGGAGTCCTCGCTGCTGTTTCCTCTGTTTATTGTTGGAGGCGAAGTTGAACGTACTGATCAAATGGAATTTGTTCGAGCGAGACTACAAGCGTCATATAACAAGCGAAAATTTCGTAATATTTCGCGAGCATTGGAAGTCCTGGAGGAGCTGTGGGTTTATCGCCAGATTCAGGATGTCCTGGGCGGGAACCGACCTGATTGGGAGGACATTTTGAACTCTGGTGCAGAGCCACTACTTCTGACATGAGGGAATCCTAGGCAAGGTTCCAATAGGATTGCTCACTAAGGCTGTCTACAAGCATCGCCTTGACCTGCCCCCCTTTTGATCGAGCCGTTTTGATAAATCATAAGCCAGCGAAAAGAATGATCATTGGCTTATTGAAAACACAACACTTCCTTCTGGATTAAACCCGTTTTATACTTGTCGATCGTCTGTGCTTCCATGAGCCCATGAATGTACGACTCGCCAACCAGATTCCAATAATCACCAGTACCCCTTATTATGTAGGGAACGTCTCCTCCAAAGATGACTGAAACCTTGTCTTCAGGACAGGTGCTGGAGGGCCCTATGCCTATTCGTCCACACCCTGTGATAATAAATGCTCGATCGAAGCAAAAGTTCCGCACGAGAGCTATGTAGTCCTCCTTAGCACCGCCTGTTGACGCTTCCTGAATTAGCGACATGAGTTCATCCTTTCCTGGTTGCTTATCAAGCAGTGACGCAACATCATCTCTCCGTTGGAAGAATCCATGTAACCACGCTGCGCCATCTGAAGTGCTTTGATCTAGGTCTTTACCATTTAGATAATACTGTCTGGCTGTTGTTGTCTGGATGAATCGTCCCATCCACCCAAGTGTATCCGTGGCTGGTATAAGAGTGAGGGCGATTCTTAGAATTGGTGCCATTGCTGAATCGAACTGAGCTAGTGCCTGTCCATGACCGAATGAGCCGAAATCGAACTGGTGGACATGATCCACCTGATCGACTATAAAGCCATTGAGCTGTAGGAGTGTACTCTCCTCGGAGTCGGGCTTCAGGGAACCAAAACTAACTTCGGAACCACCAGCGGCTCTGTATTGCCTAGGGAAGTCTAGACGTGCTGGTTTGAGAATGTTGGAGTATTCGATCCAAGAGAGGCTTGTTGAGATACCTTCATTATACGTATTGAAGTCGCTCCAGTCAGGACACCACGAGGGGAGGTCTATGTCATGCACACGCTGCTTCCTCGTTTCTGTCCCGTCTACACAACGTGCACGTGTAAGAATGGCAAGAGAACGGTTCTTCTTGAGGAGGAAGCGTGCCACCTGTTGGTACAAAGTGGTCACATCAATAGTGTAGTCTGGCTTCAGCTCTTCTGGGAAGCCAAAACCGTCATCACACTCAAGTGCTAGGCCCAAAACACCATAGACTTTGTCTCTCTGATCAGTAGCGTGAAACTTGACTTGGGTGATTGACATCAGGGCGTCAAGCGGCCAACGTGTACGCGCACGTCGGAGATTGGAAATGGTATCGACATTTCTTAGCTGCTCGGGGACCTGGGGAAGCCGTAGATATCCGGATCTCCGTAGCCATCCTACGGCCCAGCCCAGAGGCCCCAAGCATAGTGGCAATCGCCGTGAAGAAAGATTGGATCTCCTCGTGAGAGAACGACTTCTTGCACGATCCACATTCTCGAAAACCACCTGAGGTCCATCAAATGCTTCAAGTGGACCCATTTAGCATTATGAAATGGGGGCAAACCTGCCGTAGTATGCAATTTATCGTCGTATGTTCGGGTAGCTATATCAGATAATGATCTGGCTAATGGGTTTTGCTTTTGGAATATGGCGTAGATGTCGTTGATTAGCTGCCATGCGAGATGAATTGACGGCGAAGACACCTCACCAAGCCAGATCAATGTTCTAATCGACTGACGGTAGATGCTCCCCATCATGGCCACTTGTGATGCTCGTTCGTGGACATCGGCTTGGTTTATACAGATGCTGTCGAGCCATATGTGAGTGACCCTAGGGCTAAGCTCAAGATTCTCAGTGGCGAACTTTTGAAGTCGACGAATGCAAGTCGCAAGGTGATTACTCAGGTGCACTCTATTGATTTCTGGTGTTGCTTTGACAGAGATGCCTGGGACCCAGGCGTGACTGATAGCATGGTATGGTGGAGCGTCTGCCAGCTCTGTCTCTACCAAGTGCCCGCAGACAGGGTCCTCAATATTTGGGTTCAAGCGTATCAAGCGGATTTGGGTGGGTGATAAAGGGCGATAGAGGCCGGCTATCATAGTGGCCATTGGAGAAACTAACACCAGATGCCTAGAGCCTCTGGATGTCAGGTCGATAAAAATGCAGAATGGTTCATAGTTACTATTTTGGTCGCTCATCGAAAGTCTTAAGTCTCGTTAGCTAACGGGGAGGGCGCCAGATCGGATGGCAAGCCTTGTATGCGTTGTCATTGTTTCACAGCATCCCCTTGCAAAGTGCAGGGGGCTGTGCCTGGGCGCTTGGAGTGAGATTTTATGCCTGTCTATGGGGGCTTGTTCCCACCACATCAAATGCCCACAGCCCCCAAATCCTATTCCGTCTTACCTTTCTTACGTGGGGGGACGGAGGAAAGAGGAAAGTGGACGTTGACAAGATTCTGTGCAGTACTTGAGGGGAAAGGCTCGGAACCCATCAATTGCAGCCCGTATTTCTATACCTGCTCACTGTGGCATCTGAAAGTTCACAATTTGTCTCATTTCTTGTTGATAGAGACACCATAACTACTCGCTAGAGTTGATCACTAATAGTAATGGATAAAATACCTGCGCAAGATGCTCCAGCCGCCTGGCCACCCAAAAAGGCCGACAAACCTCGCATTTTCGGCCTGACCCAGGTTTATCCTGATCCGGAAGATGCCCTCGCCACTGAAGAAAAAGAGATAGAGTGCACAAAGTTCATCTCGTCTGTCTGAATCTCACTAATCGAACCTTTAGCATATTTGTCCTTCATGGACTTGATGCACGATCGGACAAAACCTTCATCGCCTGGAGAGTCGATGGCGATAAGAGTTCTGGGGATGTACATTGGCTCAGTGATGAGGATATGCTGCCATCGCAGATGCCACAAGCTCGTGTGCTCACGTACGACTGGAATGCGAATTATGACAAGACAGCGTCAAAGGAAACGATGCGAAATCATGCCGATACGTTGCTAGAAAGAGTGCATCTGAACAGAGACGCCCTCGTAAGATCCCCCCTCAAAAGTACAGTGAGAGATGAGACTGAAAGAACCACAGAAAAGGACCCAAGTCCCAATCATATTTATTGCCTCATGCTTTGGGGGCGTATTACTGTCAGCGGTATGTTGTATCTCAAGGGCATCTATTATGCAATGTTGGTAGCTGACCAACCTGACGTATTCCCCAGGCCTTAGTCGGGGCTCTCGAACTACAGCATGCTCGTTGCGAACAGAGAAGACAGATATTCGACTCTTGTATCGGCATCATGTTTCTGGGAACACCTTTTGGTGGCAGCTGGGACACCGGAACCAAAGCGGCTCGTCTGAGGATTGAAGCAGCCAAGAGAGCAGACCTTGAAGACAGCATTCAATACTCCATGGAGCTCGTTCAGTATCTGAAAGAGGGAACAGATGATAATCCTAGTCCATTGGACGACTTGGTGTATCGTTTTCAAGAAAGCATCCATAACCCCAAGTTTAGAATCCCCTGCGGATACCTATACGAAACACAACCAGCACAGTATGCCGGGCCACTATCAAGACTGACATCCGAGCACAGGAACAGCCAGACGGTAATTGACAATCATGGTCAAGGAATAGTAAGAGCTAAAACCCTACAAGAACGTCAGCAGGCCACAAACTAATAATCTTAGGTTGTCTCTCACAAGTCAGCTGTCTTGGGCGGTGGTGATGGATCTGCACAGCCTATGCGACATAACATGATGCACAAATACAACAGCCCCGACAACCCAGCCTTCCAAAGTTTATGTCTTAGGCTCAGAGAATTCGCCGAAAAGGCTGATGATACCATAGAATTAAGAGGTATGTTCATGTTGAAAAGAAGCTAGTAGTTTGGCTTATATATTCGTCTTGCAGATCGAGCCCGTTTGAGTGACTTGGAGATCCCTTCTCGTAATGACCTCAAATGTACGTATAAGTTCATGCACCGGCCGTTTGATATCTTGCTGATGATAACAGCATGGTCGGAAATTTTCAGCTTCCCCAATATGGACCGTCGTCACATCGATCTTGGCTCCAAAGAAAACAGGGCAGGCTCAGGGACTTGCGAGTGGCTTTTTGACCAGGACACGTACAAAGCATGGGAGTCGAATGACTCATCTAACTCCACCCTGATTATCCAGGGCAAGGCTGGATCTGGCAAGTCCACATTGATGTACGAAGCAGAAGCCCGCGGTCAAACAATGCATAAGACCATTTGTCTTTCATACTTCTTCGACGCAGCTAGAGACGAAGGCTTGCCTATTCAAATCTCTCCACAAGGCCTATATCGATCCCTGCTATCTCAACTCTTGAGAAAGCTCAGTCGATCACCAGAAGTCGTGGCGCTAGTAAGAGAATGGGGACCCGCAAAAGAGGCCCGACAAGAGACGGTGGAAGACGTCGTGATATTAAAGCACAGAATAGCATGCCTGCTTGCTACTATTCGCGGTAGAACGGTACGGATTTTCATTGATGCCGTTGATAAGTGCGGCAGTGGCAGAGATGATGGCACAGACAGTACCATCGACATGCTCAGATATATACAAGGCCTGAATGGAAAGGGGGCCAAACTTTTGGTTCTGTTCTCCATCCGCAACAGAGCGCAGTACGGGTCATATCTTTCTGCCCCAACAATCGAGATAGGGTCCCACAACCAACAAGATATTTACAAGTATCTGAACAATGAACTGAAGTACTCGAGAGACCCGGCGACTCGCGAACAGATTATCTGGACGTTGCTACGCCGTTCGTCCAATAATTTCCTTTGGGTCAAGCTTGTCGTTGCAACTCTTAACGCAAAAACCGACGCTGGACTGGCGGACGGCAAATGGAGAGATGAAATGGATCGCTTACCAAAGGAGCTGGGAAGTCTTTACAGTGATCTTCTGAACAACCTCGACTCCGAGGATCGCGCAGAAGCTCTTATTCTACTGCAGCTAACCCAGGTGCGTATCAGGCCGCTGGAAGTGATGGAGATGCATTCGGCCCTGGAGTACGCCAGGGGCACTGAGAACAGACCTGATAAGGATGGAAGATCAGAAGAGGTATTTGAAGCGCATATTAGACGTATTGGCCGTGGCTTCATTGAAATTCAAATCAGTGAGGATCCATACGGTCTTTCCCACCGTTGGGGTCTCAGAAACATTCAAGCTGCGCAAGACTTTGAGGATCTCGGTGAGCTACTGGGGGAGGAGGTTTGGATACCACCGGCACCCAAGCGTTTAGTGCAGTTCACACACGACTCTGTGAGAGATTTCCTGGACAAATACGTATTTACAGAGAACGATATCAAGCCCTGCGACGGCTCGTCACGTCATCGCGCCCATTTCGAAATCACCAAGCTCTGCATGCGAGCTGCAGGCCATGGAAGCAAACAAGAATGTTTCCTCCCATACGCCGCACATTTCTGGACTGTCCATGCTCGCAAGGCAAACGAAGCGATCGTCGATAACTTCCAGCCGCCAAAGTTCATCGCGAGCTGTGACTACAAGACCAAGGGCATTCTCGCGCGTTACAAGGAGCACGCAACTGAGCCCTACAGCCTCTACCATTTACCGAGAAGTGAGATCCCTAATACCGACTGGCTGACGGCCAAGGCAACCATGCTCACGCTTTTGGCCTTTGAGGGCTGTGGCGCTCTGATAACGAAGCATGGCGAGATGTGCAAACGTAAAGACTGTCGTGAAGATGAGTCTACGGTCCATGATGCTTTTGCTTTGGCCTTGCTTCGGGGTTGGAAGGCTGGAGTTGAGGCTGTACGAGCGCTGGCTGAAAAGAGATCGATAGCCCTGGACCCCACTATCAAGCCGCACTTCACAAAGGGTATTTGCCCACTACGAAGGGTTTGCACGCGCAATCAGCATGAGATCTTGGAGTCAGTGATGAATATTGGATGGGATACAACCTGCAGGGCAGCACGGGTCTCGTTTTGCGAGGGTGTGAAGTTCGGCCACGAAAGAATCGTTGAGTTATTTTTGGAAAATGCAGGGGACAATGCAATGGACTTGCTCTCTTGGCAGTCAGGCCAAGGTTACACAGCGCTTCATTTTGCGGCGTCAGCGGGGAGGTGGCGTATTTTTGATATGTTGCTAGTGAGTTTGGATGATATCCCGCCTGATCTGCTGAATCTCAAGGCAAAAGGGGGTGAGACGGTCTTGGATATGGCGCAGCGAGGCAAGATAAAGCATGGGATGAGACGTGATAGTGATCAGATCATTGAGATCCTACAAGAGATTTTGGAGGGGTAGGTAGCAGGTTTAGGTACTAATTCATCTGATTCTCTAAATCTTCTATTTCACTAATGAATAGTCTTTTAACTGAAGCTTCATGTCAAGATGATAATCATTTACGTTGTTGATATGTTCCAAGAAACTGTATTCTGTAATTCGTAAAGCCGACCTCTATCTCAAATGAGGTTGGTTCAACTCAGTTTTTAAGCTCTCTCTACTACCTAATTCAAGTTCTCAGCCACAAGTCTTACCTGCAAATAACGCATCCGGCTAACTACTTAGACATTGTGCCAAATGACTGACTAATTGCTATATCATAAACATGACAAATGGGAAACCTAGAATATGACTGAGGTCAGACCAACCACCTTTCTTTGGGCCCTTTTGCTCTCGCGAGGCTTTCTCAAGAGAGAAGGTCGCTATGAAAATCTGTTTCAGACAGCTTTGGGGGCGGGCTGTGCTGTGCTGTATAACCCGGCAGAGGTTACAAGGGCGGACGCTGACTGACCCAGCCCTAATTGATGAAGGGCCGTGCTGCTTACGCCATGTTTCCAATGTTACCCAAAGCGCTTACACAGCCATTCCCACGAGACATGTCCTACCCCATATTGTAACGTTGTTTGACTGGTCTGTCGGCTTATTATACCTCCGAGCCTTGTTGGAAAAGACCTGGGGAATGAAAATAGGATATGGTGGTCTAGTGGTTGGTCGGTCGGGTCAAGGGCATTTGTAGCCAGCTGAGCAATGATCCCTGCGGAAATGGTGCGGAGATGAGTCTGAGGACTGGCCCCCACCGATGACTGTGTTAATAAGACCAGAAATGCCAAGAGATAGGACTTTTGTTTTCCATTTTCCTTTTTTTAGCAATGAAGCTTTGAGTGGAAATGGGGTCGATTTTACTCTAAATATTCGATATGAGGCTGTGGCTTTCTGTATAAATGGTCACAGGATGTCTTGAAGTTGTATCTGTGCAACTCACCCCCAACAAACACACAATTATGTTGTTCCTCCTCATTTCTCTCCTCGTGCTCCCTTTGCTTGCGCAGGGCCGAACTGAACAATGCAAGTTCTACCCCGTTATTAGCAAGACCGGGGGCAAAATCACAGATTGTCTGGCGCAGGATCATCGGTGGAAGGTAGCCAGATGTCTTCTTCAACGCAACTCACTCGATTACACCATGCAGTGCGCTGGCTGGAAGAAAGATGAGAAGCTCACATTCGACCTATCGCTCCACCCTCGGGCTCCGGATATTGACATAGTACCCTCACTCAACACTTATGACAATACATCTAAGACCTGGAACCCGGTAACGTGGAAAAGGGATGACGATGATGTAATAACCTTCACCCCTCGCGGACTCATCGTTGCAGCCGCCCAGTATTGTACATACCTAAAAGACTGCCGAAAGGAGTTCTTCGGTCAAGTCTTGGCATGTCCCTACGAAGATATGCGTGAATTCATACCTTGCTTGGCGTGCGAGGGTACAACGGCCAAAGACATCACCGACTTTGAAAGATTCATTCGGCGCAAGCAGTTTGGGCGAATAAGCTACGACTTCACTACTGAGGCTATGAATTGGAGAAAATATGCCGATGTCTCATTTTGCGACGACGAGCTTGACCCTAATGAAGTAAGCCATCCCCCGATTCTCTATTGTGGTACACAAACTGACACGGACAGGATGGCGACGATGATAATCGCAATATAAAAGCTCGCGACCAGGGAGAGGCTACGGTATCCTACCTGTACACATATACTAGATCTATCAGATATCCGATCAGCGACCCCCCTACTCCCGATGCTACTGGACTACCAAGTAATCCAACTCAGACAGCGGGAGACGGCGATGAAGAAGAAGACGAAGTTGCATCTGTAACGAAGGATGTTGCTGCCGGAACTGTCAAGCGAAAAGAGGCTGCTCCGACAACTACAAAACCACCAGAAACCATTACCTCGAGTCCAACAAATAACGGCACTGGTAGATATGCAGTCGTGGATGTTGGTATTTTAGGGATGCTATCAGTGGTCGCCGCTCTATTGTAAGTGAATATCCTACCCTTTGACATTGTATCCAGAACTGATGCAAGACAGCTTAGCTTAGGTCCAAGAAATGTCGGTTAAAGGGTTCTCAATCTCTAAGATTGAGCAAGGCGGCAGTACAGCGACGCTCATATAAACCGTCAGCGATAAAAGGAGGTAAAAGAGATGTTAAACTATTCTACAGCCTTTCCCTTTAAGAACTTTATATAAATGTAAAATGGCATTCAGACTTTCATACTATATTCCGTTTCCATGATTCGGACCCATTTCAAGCACCAGACTTGATCGTCTCAGCCGGAAAATCTACGGGTCGAGATCATCCTCTCTGCGCCGACAAGTGACCCCGCTTAAGTCCATCATCTGACCACGCATATCTCACGAGTTTATAATTCTCATTATCCAGCTTGCTCTATGACGTGACGTACATATAGTAGCCGCGATAAGTTTTTCAAAAGTACTACACTCATTAGGAGATATCAAGAATGACCAACAAAACTCCTCACGTTCCCCACATCCACCTCTTATGCATGGAAGAACACTTCAGCGATGCCTTCACTATAGCACGCAAGAGCTGCAAACTGCCTGACTCTGTCTCAATCGAGATACATAACTGCGCTCTATCCCAACTCTCAAGCAAAGTCAAATTCGACACCGTCGTCTCACCTGCCAATTCCTACGGTCGTCTTGACGGTGCTTTTGATGACGCTATATCTCGACAGTTCTCACCACGCGATGATTACCATGCTCTTACTGGCGTTGCTCAAGCTCAGCTGTACAAAACGTGGCGTGGATTTGCACCACCAGGTACATGTACTTTGGTAGAAATTCCAAAGGAGTTTGAAGCAAGATCACGGAATGTGTATGGGACACGTCGTGTTGCGCTTTGTCCGACGATGCGGATGCCTGCTGACGTGAGATGGGACAAAGAGGTTGTGTACGAGTGTATCTGGAGTTTGCTTTGCGCGATCGACAATCACAATCGTGTGGCGTCTGAATATGATCAGATCCAGAGTGTTCTTATGACGCCATTGGCAACAGGTGTTGGAAGGGTCAGCCCGGAGAAGTGGGCTTTGCAGACTGTTCTGGCGATGAAGCATTTTGTCGAGGCTTCTGAGAATCCGGAGAAATGGAGTGCTTTGCAGTGGGCTGATCTTGGCAGAACTTGTGCTGAGACACAGCTAACTTGGGCAAAGTAATATGTCTGATTGTAGGATTTTTAACTTGAACATAGCTTATTCATGAAGGCTAATGCAGAATTGAAGAAAATATTAACATTTAGTATATATATATAATCCAAAATTAGCTGTTTCATTTACTCTATTATAAATAGTTAAATTAGCTTTTGATCTATCTTATGACTTCGCCCTTATCCTAATATCTTTCTGTCCAATCTATAAGTAGGGCTTCTGTTCGGTCAAATCCACAAATATTAGCTCGCCGCAAGATCTCACAGGATTCATGCACAAGTGCCAGATCCTCCATATCTCGTAAAGAGCAATGTCATGAGAATGAATGACATGAAAGTTACTCATCTCCAATTCACAATGTGTACACGGCAACATATTGTCAGCCAGGGCACCGAACGGTTTGTGCGGACAGGCCAGGAAGTGACAATCCGGATGCAGCTTTCGATACGGATGCGAGCGCTCAGAAAGCACAAACCCCGTAATCCCCTGATGGCAGATTGTGCATCTCCAATTCTGTTCCCCATAGCCAGTTGGTACAGGGTTGTAGCGACTTTCCAGTTTGTAAGGCCAAAAGCTTGAGCATCCGAGGGTTTTCATGAGCTCATCGAGCTGTTCATGCTTGACGTCCCACGAAAAATCATTATCCTGTAAACACTTATGAAAGCACAAGCGTAGCAGAGGCTTAAGCAGGTCTGATACGCATTGTGCGATGGCTTCAGGGGATCTCCTCAAGCCTAGTGCATAGCAATCCAGCTGTTCCAAGAACCCAGACGCAAAAGTTCCCACTTCGCCTCCATCAAAACCTGATAAGGAGTATTAGAATTGATAAACATACGTGGAAAATCGGTCTTACTAAACTTACCATCCGGGGTTGCTTTTAAGGTAGCTCTAAAGAGACAGGAGAGTTTGGTAAGTATAACTGCGAATAGTGCATCGCTCTGTTTAATCGTCACTCCCCTACTTGCTTTCAAGCAAGTTGTGAGTATTTCTCGAAACTCCCTCAAGTAACTCGATCCACAAAGGTAGATGTCATTGGCGCGATTATCATGTAATTGCTGATAGAAACAACTCAGCCGTTTGAGAGACTGATCTTGAATGGAGGCGAGGTAACGGCGGCCGTTGGCAGATACTGGGAGTACTAACCCCCACGATGCAATCTCGAAGCAGAAGGTGTGCCATTTGGCTTTGTCGCCATCTTTTTCGCTATAGTTTCCCAGGATTGGGAACTTGCAGGCCTGGCAGTAATACGCAGCCTCCCGACAAAAGTGTAGCATGCAGTATATACTGCCGTTCTGCTGATGACAATCACTTTCTTTCGTGAAAACAATGTCGCATCGATCGCACGTAAAATGGTATGCGTGGTACGGGCGATCAAACGCTGTAAAAACGTCGCCAATAATAGGTAGCTGGCACTTGGAACACTGAATAATCTGTCGTCGAAGGTGGTCGAGCATACATAGCGGTTTTCGTGAAATGCCGGATTCCTCTTGTGATAGGTGATAGCCGCTTTGCAGGGAGACCCCGCAGTCCTGAACTGTTACTTTAATCTCATAGATATGAAACAGTATGAGGTGTAGTACTTACAGAGCATATGAAACAACCGACATGCCATATCCCCCCTAATGCTCGCAAGTGATTCCTTTCGATACTCTGTAGACAGCCGTCGCAAGTAGTGGCACCAGCAAGCCAAAGAGGTCGGACTATTTGCAGGTCTATCCAGTTGCTAGACTCCTGCTTTAGGAACGATGGCCTCATGAAACCTTTGGCGTTTGCAGCCACCTTCTCTCTTGAGTCTTTCTCTTGGGAAGTGGCGTGCTTCGGTGATTGCACTGGATCTTTATCCACCTCTTTTACCTTTCCCCTATCAGAATCCACATCTTGAAAATGGAGGGACTGAATCTTAGACTGAGCTTGCACAAAGACGCGTCTGTATGCCTGGCTGTTGATAACTTGATCATCAAACACGAAATTCAGCTCAGAAGGTGCATAACCGGAAGCGGCCTCGTGGTGAAAGAAACTGAGATTGGCAGCATCGTTATCGAAAATTGACCCAGAGTCCATCTTGACGCTCGGGTTGCAAGATCGCAGGGATTGGGCTTCTGAAGCAACTGCTTTCATCTTCGGCGCAATCTTTCGAATATCTTTCTGGATATTGGATAAAGTATCACTTCCTATCTCAGTATAGAAACGAATATGAAGAATCTTTATACCTACAGTTCAAGGAGGTTTAAAAGAAGAGTTATGGATGACTGCTGCGCCCTGAGAGCGCCCAGAAGTTCTTTTAGACGGTCTTGGTTCCAGATGAACTTGATCTTAGCCCAGACTCCCGGGTTTTTGGATCGAAGGCTTCGCGTTTCTGCCTCGAGGCAGCTGAACACAACCATGCATGCAGTCAATGCTGTTTCAAAAGCCGTCCAGATCTCTGTTTTTGATGCCCATGCTTGTGCAAGGTCATCCCTTCGCAGAATCTTCATTTGAAGTTCTGATAAACCAATACTGATTATGGTTGACTCGGAACATATCATTGCTATGACGGCCGGAACGTCCTGATATTCCCCTGCGAGATCATGGAGCTTCTTGCAGGTTGAAAGGCATGTCGCAGTCAATCCCACCTAAGCAGGGATTAGCTTCTTGCGGTTACAAATACTTGTAGCGCTACTTACCACCGAGCTCGCGATAGACAAGGGATCCATCGTCAAATGTTAATATCTGGTTCCAATCATAAATGCTCTGAGATGGACATGATAGATAAGACAATAGAGTCGTTCAAATGAGGGGTTACGTGTTTTTGTTGAAACGAGGCTCCCAGTGAGAGCCTAGAGAGCTGAGCTGATGGTGTGCACAGCCTCATTAGACAGCCCCAAATTCCAAAGTGGCTGCCAAGGCTGACTTGGGTTACCTTACCGTGAATGACAAAAGAATTGAATAAGAATTCCCTACTTAAATAATGGGTGAAAGTTAAGCTATTTTGCCTAATGATAGTATCTTAACATAACTCGAGCCCTTATTCGTCGTTGCTATCAACGATGAGCTGAGTAATGACAACTTTCATCTCCATTCCAGGATATGCCGCAACATGGAGCTCAATCACCTGATCATTCCCATCACTATCCTTTCCCTTAAACCGATCTGTCAAAGTTATGCTATTCCCTTATCTAGTAGCAATCTGAAGGCCTTTTTTGCAGAATCCGATTCCACAACACCAGCCTTGAATCCTCCCGTGGCCGGAGAATCAAGTCCCTAGTAAACAATAAGTTCTAGCTGAGGTTTTCCTTGTCGACCTACTCACTATGGCCAAATAAAATTGATGAGTCTCGTCTAAATGTGCGGAGAAAGAAAGGCCGGTAGATGCCCCGAATCTATCGTTGTACGCAGTGAACGTCATTTGTCCATATAGGCCCACAAGATTAGGCGCCGCCAAGTACTTTCCAGCATTGAAATAGCTATCTTCGAGACGTATGTCGAACTGGGTAGCGTTTTGAACAGTGCATTGATACCAGCGATGCTTATTTCTGATGTCGTCCGAAGGGCGAGGGGTCATCGCATTCAGAGTCTACAGACGGTGAGTAAAAGCAACTCTATATGGATTCATTGCTGCATACTTCTTGGACCGTTGCAGCCAACTTCATCGGAGGATCAAGAATAGTGTTGATATCGATAATAGCCATCTTGGATATTAGAGCGTGGATATGAGATATGTTGACTATTCTTGGATGAAGCTGGGAAGCGGACGAATAAATGTCCTCACGCATAGTATCATCGTTCTCTGTTTATACCTCTTGAGCTTCTAAAGTCCTTGCATCTAGATCTTTGATCTATATAAACTATTGAAACTTAAGTTCTTAGCCGCCATGAGAGAACTCTGGGTCAAAATGAATATCACTTAACCCAGGAAGTCTCTCTTCCGAGAAGGCAAAAAGTATTGGGTATTTACATTGGACGACTATCATATTTCTTGTCATATGCTGGGGTTCGGTGTATTTTATCTTTGTTGTAGTGTCCTTTCAGACAATTCCACTACACTGGTCAGGGCATCTGATCTAGCTGTAGAGCACTTGAAATGAAATCAAGGCTAGTGACGGGCTATCATTTGAGTATTAGCCGCAGACGTATACTGTCGAATAGGAGTGAAGCCAGCGAACTACCGATCCGTAGCTCACGGCAAAAGGTCTAGTTTGATGTCCCGCTTTCATCCTCTGGGCAGAAGGGGTAATGTAGCAGGCTACTAGGAGAGCTACCCTTATCCGGCAGGAAGCTTACTCAACATAGAATATTCCATCATGCATAAAACAACGCTCCTTTGGGTCCATACGTATATTGCTCGGGATTAACTGATTCTTGGCAGCCAAAAGGATTACAGCCAAGGGTCCAAAGCGGCAAAGCGGGGGCTCCACGAGCTCGATAATTGGCTAGCTCGCATTTTAATGCCCTTGATTGGATGTCCAACCACACGACCCTCAGAAAGTTCCTACTTTGTGATGGAGCAGTGCTTGTGGAAATGCGAGACTCCTTGCTTCTCGGGTCGTTGAGACTCTTAAGTCCGGAGACTTCACACATATTTAAACTCGGGTATAGTCTCTGATCTCCTACAATTCGTCTTCCATATCGACTGACCTTACTTCCAACCACAATGTCTGCAGATAAAACATATCCTTTCAACCCAACCAGAGATATCCCTTCCCTTGCCGGGAAAGTGATCTTCATTACCGGCGCAAATACCGGCCTTGGAAAAGCGACTGCCATTGAACTGGCCAAGCATTCTCCTGCTCATGTCTACATCACCTCCCGCGACTCCGCTAAGGGGAATGCTGCACTGGAGGAAGTCAAGAAGACAGCTAGTGAAGGCACCAAGGTCTCTCTGATAGAGCTCGAACTCTCCAATTTCGAAAGCATCAAGTCTGCAGCTGCCGAGTTCCTCAAACGGGAAGACAGACTCGACGTCCTCTTGCTGAATGCCGGAGTTATGGGCGTTCCACCCGTCCTAACTAAGGATGGATACGAGATGCACATGGGAATCAACCATCTCGGACATGCTTTGCTTCTCAAGCTTCTCAAACCGGTCCTTGAAAAGACTCCGGATGCTCGTGCTGTACATCTCAGCTCTGCTGGATTCCGTCATGTCGGACCAGCTGGTATTGAGTTTGAAACCCTGAAGTCTGCTAAGAGCGAAACGGCTCTACCTTTCCGATACGCTCAAAGCAAGCTCGCTTGTCTTCTGTACGCCAGAGAAGCAGCTAAGCGATATCCCGGTTTCAAGAACATCGCCATCAACCCAGGCGAGGTTCGGACAGACCTTTTCACTCGTCAGGCAGGAGATGACTTGATGAAACACCTACAGGAGAATGTGACTTATAAAGTCGCAATTTCTATCTCGGAGGGTGTTAAGAATCATCTTTGGGCTACTACTGCTCCGGATATTGAGAATGGAGAATTTTATGAACCTGTTGGAAAGACGGGCGGACTAGAGGGACATGGCTTGGACGATGAGATGGCCAAGAAGCTCTGGGATTGGACGGAGGAGCAGCTGAAAGGTCAAGCCTCGTAATTTGGTCTTTTTTCAGCCATGTAAGCCAATCATGCATGAAGTTAAAGCCACGGCATGTCTCACCGGTGTGAGCCTTCACCGACTGCTTGGCCATTGGGAGGGTTCGTATCTGGAACAATGTACCGAGGGCCAGCGCAATTGCTCCCCTATATTTCCGTCACTATCTTTCATTTCGTAGCATGATTTATTAAATATCCCCTTCTTCCATTTATTACCTTTTGCGACAATGTCATATCTCTTGTCTATGATAGAGACTGCGGTAGGAGATTCTTTGACCGTCCCTGTAATTATTTTTTGTCTAGTCTCGCTACCTTTTCAATGCGTTTCTTTTCCCGAGCCTTATCTATTCTTAGTCTTGTCCTACATGCTATGATGTAGTGGCTGAATAGTCTACGGTGCTGCATTTTGAGGCCTTCCACCTTGGCGCCAGCCTCGTTAGAGTCCCGATCGTTCAAAAGCAAAGCTCTCAGCTTGATTCAGGGGCCATGTTCTCACTTTATCCTTTGTACTTCAGACGAATTTCAATCACCATCGTGACACACTTGCATACCAACACCATGTCGCAGTACGAGTTGGGTAACCTATCATCCCAGCAGAATCTCACAGCAACCCATAGTGGTGCGGGTGTACAAACCAACACTTCCTCATCAGCTAAAGCCGATGGGTTCTTTAAAGCATTTTTCAGGACAATCGGTCTGAAAGTTGTTACATTCCTTCTTAAATTCAACCGTGAGGAGAAGCCCAAAGTCCTCATCAGGAAATCGCGCCGCGTTGCCATCGCCCGCTGTGCAGTTCATGTGATACCTGCGTTGCTGACTATTGGACTCGGCGGGGTCAACTTTGTCGGTTTCTTCATCGGAGGAGAGCTGCAAGGAAAACAAAATGACGACGCGTTTAAACTAGGTCTTCTCCAAATCGCAACAAAATTACAGGAGCTTCTTATCGTGGCAAGCATTGGGACTGTTATCTTCCACTGCCTACGCTCCGAGGTTATGTTTGGTCCTGGTCTACCTCTTGGCCTTCTTGTTTCCGGGTACTCGTTCTCATCCATCTCGTATGTTCAAATGCACGGAAGTGTGGCTTTCGACTAATGGTTGGTAGCTATCTCGTGTCGCCCGAGTTCTTGGGCGGGATTAAGCAGAGCTGGGGCCAGCCCATGTCAGCAACGGACAAGTTCAAAAGAAGATCCTTTGTCGCTCTGATTATCGTTGGCTGTCTGCTCGCTCTTCTAGCTGCACCAGCAACTGCCGTACTAATGATCCCAAGAGTAAAGGACTGGAACATTGGTGGTGGCATATATTGGCTTACTGGTAGGCTCTCTGCATATGAAGTTATACATGACTGACGCTTCTGTTCCAGGAGACAATGACAAGCTCTGGCCAACAATTATAGATGCCGGCTACTACGCCGATATTGACTGCACCACCGATGCGAACCCCTTCCTCAGCCCCCAATGCCCATCTTCTGGATACATGCCATTATTTCACCACTTTGATAACTGGTGGATTCTACACGAAAGGGCCATCAACCATGAGGTACTGGATCCCTTCTTACGTAAGACTCTATATACCAGGCCCGCACTTATCAGAGAAGCCGACACCTGGGCATTTACGACTCACCAAGCCACAGCTGTCCTTCAAGACGCTGTGAGGGGAATGCACTTCAAGGCCGTGGAACATCTCAGTCGCATTTCTCCCTCAAAGAAGCCCTTCCCGCATCACCTTATATGGGCAAACAACCAGAGGTACGAGG
Organism: Fusarium siculi; assembly: GCA_019843635.1. Classification (NCBI taxonomy): domain Eukaryota; kingdom Fungi; phylum Ascomycota; class Sordariomycetes; order Hypocreales; family Nectriaceae; genus Fusarium; species Fusarium siculi. Next base: position 66,036 of record JACDIX010000392.1, on the reverse strand, counting down.
TTCAGGGATGAATGGGTACCTCATGAGTACCACGCTGGCCGGGTATTGAACTTGGTCGAGACTGAGCTGGAGCTTCAGTCGAAAATCGGCTACCTTCAAGTTAGCCCTCCTAAGAACGAGTCTTTGAGACCTATTAGGATGAGCACAAGTTGGTATGGGATGCTATCGCCTTCATTACCCGACGCTTTGCCCAACGGGTTGAAACAACTTCCGTTCATCGGAACGAAGATGACAACCTTAGAAGCGTTGGTCGCTACGATTTACCATCCAAACCTATCTCAAATGGCTTCTTTCAAGAGTGTCATAGGAGCTGCGGTTGTTGAAGGGCTTTCTCGATGCGGTCTAGAGAGGAACGAGAGACAGCTCGAGATCTTTCTTGATGTGGAAGTCAATGAAACTCTAGCCCGGAAACTCGTCTATCCTGGTGATCCCAAAGAGTATTGGCCAAAACCGAACGAACCTAGGCAGGAAAAGCTTGAGTTAAAAGCTATATACACAGGCTACGTTATGACGTGCGATAGTTGGTTCGATTGGATCTCCAATGTAGGGCTGCTGCTTTACGCTCTGATAGCTCTGTTGCATTCAGTGTATATTTCATGGAATGGACAGACGAGTGGGGCATGGGATTCGATTCTAGAGCTCGTTGTTCTTTGCCAAAATTCGAAGCCGCCCCCGAGACCAATCTTGGCCAACACTTCAGCTGGCATCAATTCCTTCAAAACTGTCAGGTCGATGGCTTGGGTTGAGGTATCTGAAGATGCATCAGCTACCACCAGCATTGATGTCCCCAGGAGCGGAGGAGAACTTCAACTTAGAATGAGTGACGATGAAGAGCCACGAGATGAGAGTCTTAAGCCAAGAGTAGGGGCGGCGTACGGTGTCTCTGTCACAGGGTATCAGGCATTGCCCTCTTGAGTTTCGAAATGAAGTGGCTAAGTTCTCTCTGCTGATTTAAGCTCTCAACCACAGGTCTCAACTGCAAGTAACAGACCTTTTGTAGTAGTGGTGCATCAAGTCTGGGGAATAAGAACGAATGAGTCAAAATTTGCTTCAGACTCCGATAAGAGACTTCGATCAAACACTAGCTTTGATGGACTAGATGCCAAACTCTCTGGGATTATTTACTCAAGGCTACAGGCATACCATGTCTTTAAGCCCTTTCCAGTCGAACCAGAATTTCGTAGCACTATGGAGAATAGTGGCGGAAATATCAATATATGTAAAAATCAAACAAATGCTCCGAGTCCTGACGTTCTGACTGCTTCTATAAATGACTTACCCGAGGGGCCTTATTGTTTACTTGTAGGGAAACCTGAGCTCCTCAGACGTTGAAGGATGCTCAATGTATAGCTTGTACTCTAAATGCTATTTACCAAGACATTTACAGACGAATGGACAGTCATGCAAATCTTTCCAAATTATAAAGATTGCACTATTCGTCAAACTTTCTCTAATTCTGTTGCATTTAGCAAGAGGATAGTTAGAGATAATTGTATTCTATTCGTTTACTTGCAGAACTATACCAAATCGGGCGTCTGTGGTAAGGAGTGCTGCAGTTACATATCACTATCTTGATCAATGTGTCTCAGGTCACAAAGGTAACAGGCTCTACTCTACGGTTACAGTGACCTAGCTCAATTTGAGTGTCATCTTGCTTATTCTATTCACCTTTTTGTTCGCTTCAGCATGTACCCAGCCAACATGATGGTTACGTCCGCGCGCTTCCCGGTAACGACCAGTCGGAGTCCAACTCCTAGTAACACGCTCATCAACTCCTTCCAATTCTTCTCAAGAATGGCTTCCAGTAGCTCTGAAGGAATAAACTTGCAACAAAGGTAGAAAAGAATAACGTCCGAAGACTGGGTTCGAACCCGACGGAACACTTCGTGGGATAAAATGGCCCGAATCAAGTTCAAAAACCTCCTCCTCGGAAAATCGAAGAGATGAACGCTCAAAGATATTGCGACTGAACCAAGTGCATATCTTTTGAAATACTTCTCAATATGATCTATCATTGAAATGAGTGGTTTGAAAGCCTTCCAGATCAAGAAATCAATGACAAATGTGAACATCCAGGGTGAGAGAGCAAGTGACCGAACAACGGTACTAGCACTGCTCCGAGCATGGTAGGATAGTCGCTGTAAGGATTTCGTCCACCCTTCCTGAAGGTCCGTCAACTCGTCCTCATTGAAAAGACGCCAATCAGGGCAATGTCTGTGGACACCTTTTTCCGTAATTTCAAAAAAAAAAAAAAGCGTCTTTCCAAAGTGGTGCTCACTGGTCCAATCAATATCGTAGTCTTGTTCTTGCCTTCGAGTCCAATACATAAACATTGGGTCTGTACATTTATACCACGAGCTGGCAAGGGATACACCGTCAAAGAAGGTTCCAATGGGACTCTTGACGAATCTGATGGTGGCCTCGAGATGAGATCCTGTCCGGATCGGCCCCTGACTTGGTGTTGATTCTATCAGGACTCTTACAACAAGGGATTCTACATCATTGGCAAGGCTCTTGATTAGAACTAAAGCGACCCTACTGGAACCTTGGTCCTCGCCTTCAGGGATACCCGTCATGATGATTCGTGGATCAGGCTGCTGCGGTACGTTTGGCGGATAGACCTCTGCAATATAGAAGTTTTCTGGGAGAGACTCCAAAAAGACTGTGTAGCTTGGTGGCTGGACAATGCTGCTGGCAAAAGAGAGGCTTGGGAGTAAATTGATTGTGGTAAATGGCCATGCCCTCCAGTACTGATAACTCAGGATTGACAGCGGTCTTCTGCTCCGTACATAAAGATTGTTGCGGCCACTGTCCAAGGGGATCGCAATCATGCTCGTGGGGTCTTGTTTCGTCCTGCACTGCAGAAGACCATATCTCCCATCCTTGAAGCCGTCGCTGGAAACTGGCAGTTCTATGCGTAGGCCCTTGTTGGTGATTTGGAATGGCGGGGTAGGCATGCCCACATCACAAGGGATAAAGTCCTTGCAATTTGCAAACGCAGCCGGGGAGGTAGCAAGCACTCCTGACTCGTCTGGGGCGTCTTCTGGGAGGTACCAGGCCAATATAGTTTGATCATCCGAGCGTTTCATGATCTCCTCTTGCAATCTCAGAAAAGCATTTGTGCCCTCGCCGTATAGTAGAGGCATATTGATTCCAAATATACCCAGCAGACAGTACGCCGTGTCCTCAATGCGATTTGTCTTACGTTTCGAAGCCCAGCTCATCTTCTCGGCAATGCTTCCTGCATGGAGTCGCGATTGCAAACGGCAGTCTGTCGAAGTCGGCGGAGCGGATAGGTAGGTCTGGTCTATACCGGTAACTTGCGTGATAAGATCGACGATATCATTTCTTTCGGACATGACAGATCAATCATCATAGAGAAACACGAGTCTCGACGGGGCTATGAGTTCTTGAAGGGTCCAGCCTCGTTCAAACCAACGACTCTTTGCAAATGACGATTCTGGCTCGTGAATGTTGGTGCCTGGCTGAACATCTGCCAAATAAGTATAGCATATTTCCGATCGCTCGTAACAGCTCATCATTGAGTTAATAGCCTCTGATAGCTCTGCGCTGCTGGTCTTGTCGATACAGCATGTGTCGACCCAGGCATAGCCATATCCATTCTCAAGGGCTAAGGCGGATGCTTGTTTGATTTTGGTATATCCAGATCGCTCTGTCCCTTTGTTGTTCTGCATATCTTGGAGGGTAACTTCTTGTCCTTCAATCCATGTATGGGACATGATCACATATTTCGGGACATGGTGATCCATGAACTCCACCACCTCAAGGGTGTTCGCATCTAGCAGCCTCATTGAGAATTCCTGAGAAGAGCAATAACAGACGACGTCAGAAATTTAGAGATAAATCACAGATAAAGCAATTTGGATTAATAAAAGAAGAGTTTGTAGAACAGAAATTGACAATTCAAAAGTTCAGCCTCATTCATTTATGACCCATGCATTCAGCTGGTGACGTGGTTCGAGGAGATTGGGCCGCTCGCTGTGTGTGCTTGGCGCAGAACACGCTGATCACAACAAAGAAAACAGAAAATGCCAAAGGCTCTAATTAATTCAGGAGTTTACTTGATTACAGGTCTTGGTCTCAAATCATAAAAACCATGAGCAGCTATTATTTGACAGAGTCGGAAATCGCCGAGCCTCGGAATAGATCAGCATTTAAGAAGCATTATGTAAGTCATACAAAGCAAAATTCATATCAAACTGAATTTATTACTTCCTTCAATTCAGTGCTAAAATATGTTTTTGGTACTAGATTTATTGTTTTTTCTCTTCTCTCTCCCTTATTTCCCACCTTTCATGCTCCTACTGGAGACCCTGAGAAGGCTAGTTGTTTGCTCATCGATGACCACAAACTGTCAAGACCTAGAACCAGGAATGACAAGCACTGGGCAACGAATCTTCTATAGTCTATCAATCCTAATTGCCAAGGAATTTATAGAAGAACGAACAGTCATGCAAATGCCCATCCGCACTCTCAGCATACTGCGGACAAACACCCCATTCCGTATATCCGAGCTTCAAGTAAAATCCTCTGGCCGGGGTATCCGAAGCTGTATCCAACAACACCATCTTCTTACCCAACTCCTGCTTTGCAAAGCTCTCCGCCATATCCATCAGCTTCCTTCCCAGTCCATGGCCTCTTTCTGCTGCGGAAACCAATAGTTTGCCGACTTCGACTTTGTGTGAATGAGTTTCCTTGGGGTGAGTCACGAGCGAAATTGTTCCCACTGCGGTGGTGTCGCGGGCGAGCACGAATAGGGTAGCCCTGGGGTTGGGGCCGAATAGTTGAGGTGATTGAGAAGACCAGAATTCAGTGGCTTTGGCGGCGGAGAGAGGTGCGTGGAAGCCGATTGAGGATGCAGATGGATCATCATTGACGCAAGATAGAAGGAGTTGGGTGAGTGAGATCTTCCACTGCTCTAGCTTCTCGGGACTAGTAATTTGATGTAGCGTGAAGCCCGCTGGAAATTCGATAGCAGTTGAAGAGCCCATCGTGTTACTCGGTAAATCAGGAATAGTTCAAATTTGCTATATGAGATGCGACTGTCCGACCATCCCACTATATGTAAGGCTAGTTTAGTTGTCTGCATGAGTCATTGTAGATAGTGACCGAGCTGAATTATGTTACAAAATCACTTATCTCTTATTCCCTTTACAGAATGCAGGGGTCGGCTATCTTCGGAGGCTCATGCCGAACCTTGGATATCCAATAACTCGATGGCTACCTACTATTCTGAGGTTTATCGTTGGTAAACTCGCGAGCACGAATCATGAATTAATAATCGTGATTCACGCCCTTCGCGCGACATACGCGTCTCAAAGTCAATTATCCCGCCATCCCCGCTCCTCAAACCGGCCAATTATTGACGAGTTCCCGAAGACCCTCCAATCTAACCGGCTTCTTGAACGTCGTGTTCATTCCAAACTCATCAATCATTCGCCGATTCTCAGTCTCTATAGGGTCGGCCATGAGTCCGATGATGATAGCGGGCTGAAGATTGTTCTCTTTCTCATGCTGTCTAATAAGAAGTGAAGCTTGCATGCCGCCCATGACAGGCATGGAAATATCAAGCAAGATGATCTTGCATTGATCGGGGTGCGCTTTGTACAGGTCGACGACTTCTTGGCCGTTCCAAGCAATGTTGTATTTGAGACCGAGTTTATCGAAGTGAAGCTTCATCACTTTCATGTTGACTTTGTTATCGTCGACTAAAAGGTACTTGGCGTCTTCAACCCATGAATCTTCAGGAACGCCTGAAGAGGGGACAGTTTGCGCCGAAACGTCTAATACTTTATTGTCCGATTCACTCATTTTCGCTAGAGTAAATGTTTGCTGGCTGTCATTAGACGCGGGGTCCTGTGCTGACGCGTCAGCGTCCAAGCTTCATATTCATCGACAGTTTGGTGGCTTGAACGAACCGTATTGGATCAAGATTTATAGACAAAACTTGGTGTTAGATGAGGCCGAGATGAGAGACGATGAAAGCGAGTGAGATTGAATGAGTGGCGGCCTCTGACCTTTGTTGTTGTAGCATTCGAGGTTTGACTAAGCGATCGTGGAGCCTGAAGGATTATATCTGGGCCTCAAGCGCATTGCGATCAGCAGTGTCGGTGGGCCAGTAAAATTGTTAGTGTCTTCCTTACAGCGTTGGAATGATTTGAATAGGCCATGTATCGGATTCGGTCCTATCGTCGTGATGCTGGAGTGTAAACTTACAGGAAGTGCCATGATTGGCCCTGGCGTATGCGTTGAAGTCCTACAACTTCAGCCAGGACTATAGAGCTCAGCCACTATCACAGCCTCCTCGTGACCATTCGCTGCCGACGCCTATTAAAATGGAACATATGAAAGCTCTCCCCCCATCGTGAGCTCCGGAACATAATTTATTTATCCAAAAATTGTCATTGGTCCTCTCAAGATGTTCACACTTTTCCCTCGTTTACCACCAGAACTTCGCGACAAAATCTGGTACCACGCCCTATCAGAACCCCGCCAACCAGGAATATGCCAATGGAAGCCAGGCTGCTGGATCTTAAAATACCTTACGGCAGAAGACCATGATTGGTCCGACAACGATCCAAACAACCTCCGCTTAGAGTTTCGCCCCGACAAGCTGGGAACGCCAGTTCATATACCCATCGTGGATGTCAATCAGGAAGCCCGCCGTGTTGCGCTAGCTTGGGCTCGTGATAACAGCATCAGGAATCGATACAAAAACGGCAAATACGATTTCAGGCGGAGGATGGATAATGACAGAGATACCGTCTACTTTGCCAGCAATATGATAGATGCTGCTGAGATAGAGGCTGTTTATCGAGGGTTTCAACCAGATCTCATTGAGAAGAATCACGCCGTGGCAACATATATCACAAGCTTGGCTATACCTGCCAGATTCCTGCGCACATCAGATTGGACGCCTGATACCTGGGAATGGCATGAGAATCTTGAAAAGATATACGTCATTGTTGGGAAACAACCCGATCGAAAGGGTCAGTGGGAGATTGATATGACCAGAGGGACAAGCTTGTTTTGGACAAGGGAAACTGGCAAATTTATTCCCCAATTAGGAGCGGATGAGTTCTGCAGTACGGGTCTGTTGAAGACGATCATGGAGGATAATATGGAGCTTGGGACTGCCCTCTCGCGCCGTCAAGGGCGGCGGAGAGAGTCGTGTGAAATTCGTTTATGCTCAGCTATAAGAAGGTGAGTGGTTTGGTCTCTTGTGCAATGATATACTTACGTATATTCAGATCCCCGAAGAAGCCGTCTCGCACGGTGAAGAACATGAAAAAGATATTTGATGGATGTTTAAGCACGGGGAATCGAAGCAAGGGTTGCCGATGAGGTTACATGGAAATAGTCCAGAGAAGAGCTGCGTATGGAGGAATAGATGTTTCAGCTATACATAAGTTCTCTATACTGTGGACAAGTTCGACAGCGACTTAGAATATCACGATGTTATCAAAAGTCAGAGAAACATCACATCAACTGTTGACCAGGGCAGTTTAGCGGTGAAGTGAAATCATGTTCCTACATACTGCCGACAGAGCCTTATATCGATCCAAAGTCATATTTCATCATAACAATCCATTAGGAAGCCAGTCCACCCTTTCGACCAGCCTCCTTGGCCTTCTCGCTGCCAGCCTCGAAAGACCCAGATGAGGCCTTGCCACCTTCAGAAGCGATCTCTCGCTGTACGATCTGTTAGAATGTGACATTTGTCTGAATACGTGGTTGACCGACCTGCTTGTCGGCGTCCATGCTGGCAAAGCCGCCAGAGTGGCTGGACTTTCCGCCCTTGGAAGCAATCTCTTGGACTTCCTCTTTAGGTCTATGCTTGTTAGGCATGATAATTCTCGACTCAAAACTTGAGGAGGCTGGACATACCGGTTGGCAAAGTTGCCGGGGTTGGGGTTGTCTGTGCCAGTCATTTTAATAGTTGTGTAAATAATCATATAACAGGTCTTCTTTTTTGGATCTGTTCAGCAAAACCGAATGGAATTCTTCATCTTTAAATATTCCTCTGACCTATAGTCCTAGTTGACGACGCGTTACGGATACGTCTACATGACGTCTACGACTCCACGCGCCCTGACCAATGTATTGACTCGATTAGCAAACATCCTATTTTCGATTACTTCCATATGACGTTTCTCAAAAAGCAAAACTGATCAAATTCACGGCTGAGTGATGTGCTCATTCTTCTCATGACGTCCAAGATGTTGCGTCGTTTCTTAGCAACAGCTCAAAACGACATTTTATTGGTGTAAGCTTAAAGTGATCTGCGGGTTTGTAGGATTGCTCTCAATTCAACAAGATCTTTCGTGAGTTAATAGAGATTTTATCAGCTAAAACAATTGTTAGCAATGAAAATAATTCCAGTGCAATTGTGGCTTACTGCAGTGTATCGTGTCCCCCAGGATCCAGTCACTTTATAACACCAGCGCGCCTCATCAGAAGATGCCAGTCGTGCTCGCTCATCACAACCATTTAGAATATGTGTTTGAACAAGAAATATACACTTGACAGCAGCCATGTGAATATCGGTTCCATAACCTGGTAAATTCGAAGCAATTCTCCGCAAGTTTTATGAAGCAAGAGGTTCAAATAGAAAATCGAATAATAATCCGATCATGCGCCTGATAAGATACGGAGCCAGAAGATAAGATCAACACCCGCCAATAACAAGTCGAGCTGCTACGTCATTCCACCTTACGTAACCGTCATATTACCGTAATTTACGCTCACCCAAGTCACCGAGTCGGCGACTTGATGATCTCTTACCAACAAGCCGCTGAGAAATCACGGGCAACAACTCTGATCTCAATGACGGAATCGTAAAACCAACAAGCCGCTGAGAAATCGCCAGCAACAACTCTGATCTCAATGACGGAATCGCAAATTCGTCAAAGCAGCGCAAGGTCGCCAAGCGCTGCACCTGGCCGGACACGCGTAGCTCGTGTGGCTTGCAAGGCGTGTCACGCAAGACGGGTAAAGTGTGACGCTGCTGATGGGCAGCCGTGTTGGCATTGTCGCACGCGCGGTGTTATTTGTGAGTTAATAGACTCCAAACGTGGAAAGTAGGTAGAAAATTATGATATGAGGAAGAATTGGAGACTCACGGGCTTGTAGATATGCTAGACGAAGTAATGCGCAACGCGTGTCAAGAAGAAAGCAGGCGCAGAGTCCGGTTGATCAACACGATACATTGAGCAACAGTATCGCAGTAATTACACCTCAGAGTAACGAAAATTCGCAATACCAAGATCAAAGCCAGCCTGTCCCTCCGACTATCGCAAGGGATAATGAGCAGGGTTCTCAGCAACAGAGCTTGTCCGGGAATGACAAGTCATACTTCCTGGGCGACTCAAGCAGCTTATCGTACATCGTCGAGATGATATGTAGTCCAAGAGGCGGTGTTAGCGAGCCCGTCAAAGTCCACTACCCCATACCAGCATCGATAGCAGACCGCGCAATTATTCCAACACGACCCCAAGTGGAACCACTTAGTGTACGGGATGCACTGGCGATGCCTCCAAAAGAAATATCCGACCGTCTCGTGTATACCTTTTTCGAGATCATTCATCCGCCTTATCCGGTGATAGACAGGCGTGCCTTTTCGGAGTTGTACAGACAGGGCAAAGCGTCGCCTATGCTCTTACATGCGATGTTCCTTGTCACGTTCATTCTCTGTAACGAGAGTCTTATACAAGCTGCTGGATTCAGTGATCGGACTGCTGCTCGCAATCATCACTATCTTCGTGCCAAAACGTTGTATGATGTTGATCACGAGACTGACCGGAATGTCCTCACAGCAGCAATCTTTCTTTTGGGGTTTTGGTGGAATGGGCCGGATGATCAGAAGGACTCGTGGTTCTGGCTTGGATGTGCGACGTCTTGTGCGCAGTCTTTGGGGATGTATCGCTCGTATGTGGATTATTTGCTGTCTGTAAGCTGATACTGAGTTGGTCGCAGGACAGTTGCATCGAGGCTGAGTCCTGAGAAAAGAGCGTTGCGCAAACGAATCTGGTGGTCCATCTATGTTAGTCAAAGCAGGAAAAGAATTCAGTGTCCTACTAACGCTTGTAGACTCGCGACCGACATACCGCAGCATGCCTCGGCAAGCCATGCAGAATCAGGGACGAAGACTGCGACATCGAACCTCTGACCGAGGAAGACTTTTACTTTGACGACGACCACAACGATCCTCTAATAACCCGACAAGAAGAACACCATACGGCTCTCGCAATAGAGATGACGAAGGCCGCCGAGATCCGTAAGTTCATCTCTACCGATGGCCGTTTCTCTCAGGTTACTAACCTTTGCCCAGTCGGAGATATCGTAATCGCAGAATACAGTCCTCGACGACCTGACTTGGAACAATACAGACCAGATCGTCTGAAACAAAGACTTGAACAATGGGAAGCACAGTTACCCAAATGCATGCAGAGGGCGCAGCTTGATGAGACACTGGGTCCAGCGTTCTGGGCGACCCAGTTGCACATGGCATACCAGTAGGCTATATGACAGCGGACAACATAGTAGCTGACGTATTTTAGGAACTACTATATCCTCCTGTTCAGACCTAAGGCAATCGAGGACCTCACACCGTCTGAAGCCGAAGGAGATATTTGGGCGCGAAGGGCTGCTGATTCTATCACTCGTATGACCGAGGATCTCCTTGCGGTCGGAGCAATGAGTAAAAGTCAAATGCACATGCAAGTCGACCTCGCCTCCAATTCCACTCAAAGTCTAACCTTTTCTCAGTGTCCCCGCTGTCTTCGGCGCCCTCTCCATCCACACCCTCGTCATCTGCCGCAAGGACCCCATCCGACGCCAACTCGCCGGCAACAAATCACGGCAATGCATCCTCGCACTAAGTGAACTCGCGAAGCACTGGCCCGTAGGGCTATGGATCATGAGATTCTTCGGCAACCTCATGCGAAGACTCACAGGTCAAGGGTCTGCAGTCTCAGCAGGCTCAATAGTTGACGTGACGTCGCGCATTGCAAACTGTAACCGTAATGAAGACTCTACTCTGAATACCTCTGCGGAAGTCGGTAGGGCAACGTCTCAGACTTTGGCGGAGAATGGGGGTCCGTTCACTGACGCAACAAACGCCCAAGTTACTGGCGCTGTGATGGAAACAAATGATCTTTTCCAACAGCCGGCAGATCAATTCGGTTTTGATAACTTTTGGGCGGAGGATACTATTGATGTTGATTTACTGCTTCAGCATTGTTTATGTCCATTGCTGCCCGGCAACTTTGGTACTTTCCCGCCAATGGCAGATTCACAAGGCTTTTAGAGAAAGACGGAATTCTGGTCATACTCGCAAAATATAATCCTTTAACTGGGTATGATGTCTATCTATTCTATGTGTCGCTGCTCTATAATACTTTTTCTTGAACCTCATCTATCGCACCCCAAATACAAGTGATACAGCCAAATTAAGGCTGGCCCAAATTACGTATCTCTTCCCCAAATCCTTTGCTGTCATACTTTTAGATTTTCGACGCAAATTTGCTCTTGGCTCGTAGCTTCTTGCCATATCTGAAGAAAAGATAAGGGAACGGCGCCATGGCAACCGTCAAGAAAGCAAGAAGACTGGAAGCCCACTGAAAACCAAGCGTCTCGTACATCTGAATTCCAAACAGTGGGAATGCCGCTTTATGAGTGTTAGTTGCTGTTGTTTGCGGTGAAAAAAGCGAACTAGACGTACCTGCGAAAGAGCATCGGGCAAAGCTGTTGGCTGCCATGGCAGAAGCGGCGTATTGGGGGTAAGCGTCGACCAAGAAGGTGAAGATGCCAGTGAAGACAAGCATCATGCTGAGAACAGATGTTAGTAGATAATCGAAAAGACGAGACCCCAGAAACTTACCCGCATCCAAAAACCCCCGATCCAATGATAGGCACAATCCAATGAATGCTGGGGTACGTCGTCCACGCAAACCAAAACAAACCAATAGGGATAAGAACGGCTCCAAGAATACAAGAAGGTAGTCTGTACTCAGGCTCGCTGATTGCCATTCCAGTCTCTTTCTCCTGCTCCGCCAACAATCGAAGTCGGAGTCTGGCCCAGAAGGGAGTTGTAGCCGTTGCAATAACAAATCCGACCAGGATTCCCAAGAAGGTCATACCGGTCTGCCAAAGACTCATACCCTGGTTCGTACGGAAGATGAGAGGAAAAGCGCCGAAGAATAAGTACAGGATACCGAGAAGGATGGCGGAGTAGAGATCCAGGCAGAGACATATGGGCTCGAGGAAGAGAAGCTGGAAGGGTCGAAGGACTGACAGCTTGAGAGTCTCGAGGATGGGCTTCTTCGTATGCTCCATCGGCGCTCTATACGCCTCATTCCCAGTCTCCTTTCTCAACATCCTCGCCTTGTCCCTCAACAAAATTGGATGAAACGTCTCTGGCGCAAACACCACAATAGCCACCATAACAAACGCAGCCCAAATCAGCATAACATAATACGTCCACCTCCAATGCGTATTATAGTTAATAAAACCTCCAATCAACGGCCCAATAGCCGGTCCGATAAATGGCCCCAACGACACCAAACTCATCGGCTTCTGAATCACATGCCTTTCGAAAACATCACCTGCTGTTCCACCTGCAACGCTGAGGAACGAACTGCCCGCGAAACCGGTAAAGAAACGCGCGATGATCATGGTCTCTATGTTCTGCGCTACAGCGGAGGGAATCGTCCAGATTATGAACATGGCCCAAGAGACGAGGTAGATTGGTCGTCGGCCGTAGTACTCACTCAACGGGCTGGTGAGCACAGGGCCGAGGGCGATTCCTAGGACGAAGGTTGAGAGGCCGAGGGTGGCGACGATCTGGGAGCAGTGGAATTCGGCATTCATTTGGGTGTAGGTAGATGTGTAGATTGAACTTGCGCATGTTCTGAACAAGTCAGTGGATGTAGAGTGAAGATGAGATTTGGGAACTTACACGCAGAGACTTCCCATGCTGGCTATTGAGACAATCATCCATTTTCGCAACGTCGACATACTCAGTGGACATAAAGGATCTTTGTCGCCATCCCACGAAACTTCAAAGGATTCGCAGTCGGTGGTCAAGTTGCCAGCCTCAGTGGTCTGATCGCTAAGATTCGCATTCTGCTCATCCGTGTTATTTCCAGCTTCTCGTGAATTCTTTTCAAGATCACTGCTGGAACTGGCTCGCTGATCTGAGAACAGCTGCCCATCGCGCGGAACTTCTTTCTCCCTCATTGTTGCTGTTGTAATGATACCATGCTAAGATAAGACCCTGTTTTTGTTCGCATGGGAGATGCTGACGTATTTAAAACAAAAATAGGTAAATTTGCGGCTCCACGGCGCGCATCAGATTTGTAATGACGCTTTCTTTTTCACGGAGATAAGATGTGGGTATTCGCTATCTTGAGATGCCTCGGCGTCTTGAACATTAGTTCAACCCGTTGGTGCACTGTGATAGGCCCGGCTTTTGCGATTGCAGGGGGTGTTTTTGGCCACCTCGGTTTTTGGAGCGGTTTTGTCAAAAGTCGGCGATTCAAGAGCTGATGGGAAAATTACCAATCTGGATGAGGTTGTTGGTGAAAGGGCGTGGTTGTGCATGGTGTTTTGGGTCAATGTGGATGAATATGCCGAGTAATTCCGCAGTTAAAGAGCGAGATTGAGTATTTGAGTGTAACATTGTGGAAATTGTTACGAAGTGGCTGACTTTGATATTTCTTTGACAAATGCCGATAAGTATTGTTCAATTCTCTCTCAAGATCGGCTCATCTATGTGCGCAAACAGTCTTATGAAACATGTGAGTGACTGTTTGCCCGTAGATATCTGCTCGAGTTCTTTGTCTCCCAAAGATACCTACCCTGTAGACGCACAATAAAACTGTCTTGTTTCGATAATGAGACTTCATGATGCAAAACAGTTGAGAGTTAGATAATTTAGTCAAAAGAGGTTGCGATGTTTATGGTATTAATTTGATTAACTCTCCTGGTGCTTTGGTGGGTTTGGAGTTCTGGTGGACATTCTGCCGGATTCGTCAATCAACAATTCATCAATCACTTTTATTCGTAGCAAGTTTTCACTCAATCGTCAACATCAATCTCAGCACTTCGCGTAACACACCAGCCGCAATGGATCAAACCCCAGAAAAAATCGTCCTTTTCTTGTGGGAGCCCCTTCTGATCTCTTCAAAGTCATCTCTAACGGGTTTAGTGACATTGACAATTGTCTATACTCACGCAGTACGTCAAAGGTCAAGTCCTCATACGGGGCCTAACACGCGCAGATGACAAAGTCCTTGAGCACATGTCCCGCAACATCGACGACTACTTCAAGAAACATCTCGGCCTCTCGCCAGACGACGCAGAGCGCCTTCACAAGGATTACTCTCAGCAATACGGGCAGGCAATTGAGGGCCTGGTACGCCACCACCAAATTGACGCGTTAGAATACAATGCCAAGGTCGATGACGCGGTTCCATTGGACGACCTCATCAAGCCCAATGCCCAACTGAGACAATTCCTCGAGGACATTGATACTTCGAAAGTGAGGCTTTGGTTGTTAACCAATGCTTATGTAAACCACGGGAAAAGAGTCGTGAGGCTTTTGGGTGTTGAGGATCTTTTTGAGGGGTTGACGTATTGTGATTATTCTCAGGTCCCATTCGTGTGCAAGCCGCATAAGGAAATGTTTGACAAAGCTATGAGAGAAGCTGGAATCTCTGATGTGTCGAGGTGTTATTTTATAGGTAAGATGGATATTTTATCATTTTTAGGCCTTTACTGACACTTTTTAGATGACTCTCATAAGAACTGTGTCGGAGCGACAGAGGCTGGCTGGACTGCTATTCACTTTGTGGAAGAGGGACTTCCTGTACCTGATACACCGGCGTCTCAGCATCGAGTTCGCCATCTTGAAGAGCTGAGATCGCTGTACCCCGAGTTCTTCAGAGTTAGAAAATGATACTGTCTCTATCTGCCATCAGTGTCCGTGTGCTACCCCGCCAACCCCTGTCAAGTGCCCAGGATTTAGAGCCCCACTACGCGTATTACCCCTTGATCACCCCGCGTCGTTTCTTATCATACGCGTCTTATCGAGGGGAGACAGCACCTCCTCTCAAGGTTCAGTATTCACTTTCGAACAGTTACCACTTCACAACGGATGAAGCCTTCCCGCAAACAATTGCATCCAAAATGAAGCCAAAATTCTGCACCTTGTGCGGAACACACATTATTCAAACTTCAGCTGAGAAATGGGCTAGGGAATTTCGCGCGAGTAAGCTTCCCCGCCTAAATCCAATCTCAGCCTAACATGGCCCTAAAATAGTCTGGATCCAAGGTAACAACTTGGACGGTGTGAAAGTCTCTGGCGTCGCCGCTAGGGACTGGAACGATCGAAATGATATCAGCAGCATCATTCCAGTGAGTCCAAATGCACGCTACGATGATCGACAGGTGGATGACGACGGCTTTCCCATTGAAGATGATGATGAGCATGAGCCAGATGTCGAGATCTCCATCGTCAATATCGTTCATCCCAATCCTCCTCCCGAGTGGCGCTAGGGCTTCTTGTTCCACGATGTTTGTTGGAGTCTGTTGAACTGTGAGGAAAAAGTTGATCTTGGTGACCTCTTTCGACTCTGCGCCTCAACACCTATCGGTCCTGACGTGCTTCTCAACTTTGGGCACGACTATGGTGGTGTTGCGGCACAGGATTATGAAGGGAGCATCGAGGTATTGGTGTCTGATAGTGTTCTTATCGATTGACTGCAGTGCATAGGTGAAACAGAGAAGGGGCATAAGTCTCAGGTCTAGCTTCCATCGTAGAGACTTATCGAGCTCAGGACTTGTCTCAATATCATCTGCATCGCGACAGAGAGTCAAGGCTTCGGCTATAGAAGCATCGTTTATGGTTCCCTCTTTGATAGACTGGGTATGTTTCAAGTCGCCTGTTATTTTCTCTGCCATTTTGTCAACAGTTTGTATGGGCGATGAAAGAGGCCAAGAACTGAGTTGGGCGAAGACATTTCCAGTCTTTATACATATCCCCTCTTCTGGTCATTCGAGGTTAACTGATAGTTGATCAGTGGATAACAGGTCGCAATTCCCGCGGGAAACTCCACATGCGGATACCACGATGTTGTAGTTGCGATACGCGGCCCAGGGTGCTTATCATTACCCCTCAGCTACAATGTAACGTTGATATCGAGCATCAGTCGTACCAAATGGCTATCTATCTCTCACCCGGCCCATAATCTGTATGCCGACCAATATAGCATTGCCTGGCTATATGCTTTCTCCTCCCAACCTAGTACTATGTTAGTTAGGTACTTGGACAGATACACCACTGGTTAGCTTTCCGGGATTTCAAATATTCGTGGCATCGAATGTTGAATAACAAGCTCTCTGTGCTGATATAAGCTCCCAGCCACCATAAAACAAATCGCCCGACTTATGATCGATTCGATTTAGACCTTGATCTGGAACCTTGCGCCAGTATCGGTAGAGCTGACATAATCTTCCAACTGCAGCATGTTTCTTGCGACTAAGTATGATCTGCGGACATCAGATCTCTTCGGCAGGCGCCAGAGCGGAGAGAGGCCAAAATCACTGGCAAACGTGGACATGTTTCTAGCAGCTCTGATGGTATATCGGTCTGAACCACGACACACAGGCTTTATAAACCACGAAACAGAATGGCTGGTAAATTGCCCTTCATTTTTGACCGTCGGTATACCTGCCCCGTCATGTGACATGCACTTTCCAGAGCTGTAGTGTACGAATCTGACAGCATGTCTAAGATCTGCCCCGAATCCACTCCCAAATGACATTTTCCACATGGATGCCATCTTGACTGTATCTAGGTCTTCTGATCTTCGATGGACAGGTATACGAGCCCCTATAGAGACATTGAGGTGATGTCGTTAATACTTGGATCTTTTGGTCCGATTCCAAACCCCTCATCAGTAAGGAGTGTGACGAGAGTAGAAGGCCGCAAGAGGGTCCATTCAACGAGTCGGACAGTATTTTCTCCAACAACTGCTCTGAAGGTCTGCTCTTGCCTGTTGAGCTTTTCCTTCTGGCGTTGGATTGTAAGTGCGCCTTCGAAAAAATCCACGTTCGGAGCATCGTAAGCCATCTGCAGCAGAGAAATTCCCTTGACGACCACGACCCAATAGCTCAGCATCTGTCTCTAGTTATTAGAATGTGATTATAGACAGGATCTCGAAATAATACCGAAGTCTTGCTCTTTTCGTGATAGCTAACGAAATCATCAGAGTTATCAAAGGCCTTCTGGACGGCCTGCCGGAGAAAAGATCTTAGCCCATCCTCTGCAAGGAAATCGTTGATGCGGTCAAGAATACCGGGTATTTCATTAGAGTACACCCTGAGGCGTTCTTCCAAGCGAGTTTGGATGGAATTTAGCTTTTTATCGCGTTCTGCATCCGAGATATCCTCAGGTAACGTGACGGCTGTTTCCATCAGGTCGGTAATCGTGTCGTACATAGTCTCTATCTTGGTAAGAGACTCCCTCAAGTTGTCGCTTCGCAGTTGGAGAAGAGCTTCGGGAAATTCTCGTGACAGATTGTCCACGGTCCGTTTCAGTTCCCTCATTTCTGTGACAGCCGCGGAGATATCCCGTCGGATCTTGTCGGTGTCACTACCGCCCGAGGCCGAGTGCAGAATCTGTTTGAAGGCCCATGTCCCAGCCTCACCTGCTAGGCCGATGGCGAACTTATTCAGGAGCGCCGGGCCGGAGAGTGTTATAATTGTGGATGCTACCATGACGTACTATGAATATCTATCTTGAAGGGAACTATGGTTGTGTTACAGGAGCTGGAGAAACTAAGAATACGGAGGACAAGCGAGGACAAGCGAGGACGCCTTGAAATAGTTGATAGTGATCAGTGCGGCTGAATAACCTTAGCAAATAGTTGGTGATCTTGATCGCATTGAGTGGATTTATCGAACGCCACTCATGGTCTACACTCACCGGCGAAGCTGTGTGCAAGAACAACCCCCAAGGAATTTTTCAACTTAGCAGCTGATGGTAAGTGGGTAGGCTGAACTGTTTATTCTATTAACTCTCGTATCTTGAATCTGAGTGATCGGCATCGTGATACGAGGGTCCCTTGTGTGACCCGGTTTAACGTGGGACCCTGATAAACGCGGGGAAGCCTCAGGACATTCATCCTAAGCGATTGAAAGATTTAGGTAAACTTAGGCAGATTACAGTAGATCTTTAGACCAGTCCTGCCTCGCCTGTACCTACAAGGTTAGACCTACGCATACGCTTATCTGCCGTCCGATCACTACCAGAGTTTTCCGCGGTTGCGCGGGGAACATGCAAACTGACTTGTCCTGTTTCCCGAGACGAGATAAAGTTGCCGAATGCCGACTGATAAAGAGGACTAAGATACTAATGAAATTGCAATAGTCTACAGCACTTCACTTTCTCATAGTAAATTCACAGAATGACATCCACACATCCATACCAGCTGCTACCTATCGATGAGAGAGTCAAACGAGTTTTGGCTACAACACCTCTTATAGATGGCCACAATGATTTGCCCCAACAGCCTAGAGCTTGTTTTCATGGAAAAATACACAATAATGAGAAATTCGACCTAGAAAATGGTTTCCAGCGTGGAATGACTGATATCCCTCGTCTGAAGCAAGGTGCCCACCAATATCTCCCTTCATCCCAATGCGGATGCTGACACTCTTTCAGGTGCTGTGGGCGGGCAGTTCTGGTCCGTCTGTGTTCCATGTCTCAGATCAGCAGAGAACTTCACAACTCCAGAGTATTCAGACATGGCTCGAGATGCGATTGAACAGATCGATCTGACTCTGAGACTGGTCGAGTCTTATCCAGAGACATTTCAACTGATTAGCGGACCTTCGGAAGTCAAGGATGTTTACGCCAGTGGTAAGATTTCTTGCTCGATTGGGATTGAGGGCTTGCACATGGCAGGTAATAGCATCGGTATCATCAGAGCTTTCTACAGGCTCGGGGTGAGATATGTAAGCAACACAGATCCCGCTTGTTTTAGACATTATGCTGACTTGGCCAGTGCACTCTCACCCACGTGTGCAACAATGCCTTCGCGGATAGCTCCACTTCAAAAGTTGGACCGGTTCACGGTGGCCTGTCGGACCTAGGAAGGGCTGCTGTCAAAGAGATGAACAGACTTGGTGCGCCACTTTAACCCCTTCTAGTGTCCCAGCTAATAGATCTAGGCATGATTGTTGATCTCTCTCACGTCTCCGAGGACTGTGCCAGCCAAGTTCTCGACCTCACACGAGCCCCCGTCATGTTCTCTCACTCGAACGTAAAAGGAGTATTTGACTGCCCCCGTAACGTTCCTGATCATATCCTCGATCAAGTACCCGCCAATGGCGGTATTGTAATGGTTACCTTTGTCCCAGAGCATGTCACAACGCGCCGACGAGATGCGAAGATGGAAATGGTCATTGATCATCTATTCTACATTGCCAATCGCATTGGCTGGGATCACGTTGGCCTTGGATCCGATTTTGACGGGATCGCTAGTGTCATCCCGGGTCTTGAAGACGTGAAATGCTATCCCCATCTACTGAAGGCTATTCTTGATCGTGGAGCGACGGAAGAGCAGTTGTCAAAGGTTATTGGCGAGAATATTCTTCGAGTTTGGGGAGGAGTGGAGAAAGTGAGGGATCAGATGAAGGCTGAGGGAGTGCTTCCAGTGGAGGATGTGTTTAAGGATCGGAAGTGGTGGAGATATGATGGGTATTATCAGATGGAAGATCCTGATCCTGAGGATAAGCTTGGACTTGACTGGTACGGTATACCTCCGCCAGATGAGGGTCTATATCTCAAGGAATAGGGAAGTGTGAGGACTACAAGATCTCATCCGGGTTTGAAAGATTACAGCTATGTTTGGTCACAGGGGTGCCTCAGAGCGCAAGAAAATACAACACCATAGAAGAGGGTCCTCATATAAACTCAACAAAAAGTCTCCTAAACTTAGGCTAGGTTACCTAAGAACTTTAGTAATTTAGGCTCAAGGTCCTGAGTTTTCACTCCTCCCCTAAGGGGGTAGCAGATTTAGAAAAAAGAAATGAAGTAAAAGTTGTTTAATAATGTGAGTGAAAGTGACGAGCCACTATCAACGATAGAACCTATCTCATAGACCTTTAATCATACCGAACCCCACATTCATGGTTTATGATGAAAGCTAAAACAGAGAACGACACTAAATCGCAGGCTCTACTGTCGCGGCTCAACAGGAGCCTCAAGCCTCCTGGACTCATCCTTCGGTTGGAAGACACCCTTGTCAGCCTCCATGCTGTTTCCATCTGCGCTGGCGCTGTGGTGGGCAGCATCAATATCAGCGTGGCCACCCTCAAGTCCACCGTTGTCGACGATGGGGCGGTTGTCAATGGTCATTTGAGGAGCGACATCATACTTTCCATCACCGCGATCAAGACGGTGGGATGGGATAAGAATGTTGAGGAAGCGAGGGGCAAAGAATGCACCGATGATGAAAATGACAACCATGTGCATGAGAACAAAGCTGTAGATGAAAGGAGGGTCATCGGAGTAGTTGTTGAGGAACTTGGGATAGGCAAAGGAGAACACAAGAGCCACAGCCGGACCTGTGATATATTTGAGACAAATCGGCCACACGTAATGTATCTTCCAATTGGACTTGCCCCCGAGGATGGCGTTGTTCAGATCGCGGCGGATTTGGTTGCCCTGGTGTGAGGTTAGAGGTTGTTAGGAGACTAAGACTTGGGTGGGTACGTACCGAGTAGAAAGCCGCGTACCAGAAACGGCTGAGAATAGCATTATTTCCCCAGAATCGGGGAGCAGGGATCGATGGGGTCTTGCCAAAGAAGGCAGTGAAGAGGGAGCAGCCGATGAAGATACCAAAGCCAACGCCTGCTCCAGCCGGGGCGCTTACGAGGTGGCCAATGAGAAGACCAAGGAATAGAGACAAAACATAGCCGCCATTGTAAACGAAGTAACTGATGAAACCGATTTGATCAACGGGATCCTTCCACCGGTAGAGCGTGCAGGCCATATACGTCTCTGACCAGACAGTAATGAAAAGAGCGATATCGTTGACGAAGGCATCGACAGCATCGAGGACACTAAAGCCAAACTCACTACTGTAGATGAGTGAAGTAAGAGCACCAAGGATGATGACGGAGGTAGAGATGATCCAGCGAGGAATGCGCTGGCCCATGTTGGTATCACAGAGGAGAGTGACAAGAACCTCGGCGAGGGCAAACACACAGGTAAGTCCAAGAAGGACCAGAGTGATAAAGAAGAGAGCAGAGAAAAAGTTAGATCCAGGCATCTCCGCCAAAGCCCGAGGGTAGTAGAAGAAGCCAGAGCTGAAGGTAGACAGAGGGTCGACATCACCGGGATTGATGCCGAGGTAGCCTACAACGCCCATGACAGCCAAAGCTGAGATGATCTCGATGGCAGAGTTGCTGAGAGCGATGATGAAGGCATCTTGAACAGCGTTGGCGAACTTATTGTTGTAAGAGGCGTATGAGGTGAAGTAGCCGAAACCAACACCAATGGAGAAGAACATCTGTCCGAAGGCATCTTGCCATACGCGAGGACCCTCAAGAGACTCGCTTCGCCATGTGCCAACATAGAGTCTGAAGCCATCGGAGGCGTTTGGAAGAGAGAGGGAGCGGATGGCGAGAATGCCAATCATGATGAGGGGAAGGGCCATGGTGATGTAGATGACACGGCCGGTCAGGCCGACACCCTTGAAGGTACACATCCACACGACGAACCAGATCATGATACACCAACCGAAGGTCTCGCCGACGATACCACGGCCGGGATAATGCTTTAGACCACCACCGTCATCAGCACCACCCGTAGCAGGGATATTGCGAACAACTCTATCGTTGAAGAAGTCGGTAGTATCCTCTCCAGCCCAAGGCAGCGGACTCTGGAATGACATCCTGAAATAAGTCATAGCCCACGCCAGAATCGGGACATAGTATCCAACGACACTAAAGCCATTGAACACCATGCTCAGTCCAATACCCTTGGCGCGATGATTCACATTGTTCCAGGCAATAACACAGCCACCGCGATAAGCCTGACCGAGGGTGATCTCGAGGATGAGAATGGGAATACCGATGAGGAAAAGCGCGACGGCGTAGGGGATGAAGAACTGCAGACCATAGTTGTTGAAAACGACAGAGGGGAAGCGAAGCAGGTTTCCCAGACCGACGGCACCGCCCATAGCGCAGAGGACGAATTGCGAGCGCGAGTTGAAGTTATCGCGACCATCGTCATCCTTTGCTGAATCTGGTGCAAGCATGAGAAAGATTCTCTTGGCCATGCCTGGCTTCTGGCCCTTTTCGGCGACAGCCATGATGAACGGTTCTCAACAACGAAACTATTCACTGAGAAACGTAGGAGAAAATGAGGTATAAGTGAGAAGAACGAAGCTGACCGATCTCTCCACAAGGTGGATCGCGTCCCCTCGATATATACCCCAGAAATGCCCAGTCTCAATATCTCGCCGAGACGCGTACGATTAACAACACGTTCGTAATTGGATTTCCCCGGGGCAGCCAAGACATCTCAGCTTGCTTGCTTCAGACCAATTGCCCTCGATCTTGGCGGCGGCGAACCACTTTATATGACCGCCAAGCAAGCGCATCTCCAATCCGCAGCGCGTGCCAATGCGATACCCCATCTCGTGATATTCCCGCCAAGCGACATAACAGGAAGGCCAGAAAGAACCAACATTCCACGCCTCACGTGCCAGAGCCCAAGGATCAACGGACTCGCCAAGGAAATGCCAATGCTGTTATCTGGGGTAGTGCTTATCGACGGACTCTGCATTCAGCAGGTGCTTTTGTCAGTGTCAACAGTAGCGCCTTGGTTTTGTGAATGCAGCGTCTTGGGGTTATTTCCGTTTCCCCGTTGCCGTTGGTATCCGATTCTAAACAGTCGCCCCCTTTCTTGGAACTCGTGGATTGCTAGCAGAGTAGATAGGTCCTGGGTTTTGGAGATCCAGGCGAAGTTGGGGTTTTGGATTAAGGTGTCTTGGCTGTTTCTTGGCTGATAGCAAACACAGATAAGCTGTCCGCTTATGCTTAAAAATGGATTACGACATATCGGGGCTAAAGATACTGCCAAGATGCTAATCAGATAGACCTCATCGGTTGAACGCGGCCAAAATCATCACTCAACAAAGGATTAGTAGCTTGGGGGCGAAGAAGAGGAAGATTGGTTCCTGATGATTTGATGCTAGTCGTATTGCGACCCTAAATCATTTTTCTGAAAGGGCAGGTCGGTTGGCCGATGGGGTGAGCAGTCATGTTGTGCCAAGTATATTCCCTTGGCATGACCGGGGAGACGTGACGCTGATGTAACGCCGTGTATGAGTAAGACAGAAACGTAAGCGTAAACGAACATTGGAAGAAAAGAAGTGGAATAATTGTTGTCCGATAATTCAGGTCCTGCATTGATGGTGCGCGAGGTTAGGGGCTAAGCTTTCAGCCTTTCGGAGAACAGGTCAAGTTTCCATACATGGAGACGATGCATGTTCATGCTCACGTGGACTTTTAGGTAGTATGAGTATGTAAGAACGGAGGACTGCAGATTTATGCAGAGCACCAACTGTCGGTTCTGAAAGTTCGTCTATTTTCTATGCCTCTAGAGCGGCATCCTTGTAATTATATATCCCTTCCAAGAGACGGCTTTCGAGCGTGAATGCATGTATACCATTGTCGTAAATGTTGCTTGGAAATATCAAGAGAGGAGGGAACGAATAAATGAGAGTGTAGACATTCATTCTAGATGTTCGAACAACTCAAAATCACCAGAATCCAGGGATCGGGTTGACATAGGTGAAGGTAGCCATGTCTCTCTTCGCGGATGAACCCTCAGGCTTGGGAGGTTTTGGAGGCTCAGGACCACTTATAGTCTCAATCAGCGCAGCTAATATTCCACAGCCTATCATGATGTTTTCATACTTCGCTAACAACAGTCAGCTACATAACGTTCCCCATGTTCTGCCAGACCTACCTTCATTTCTCTTGAAGTGGCTTACCACCCGGTCACAGAACCCCGAGGGTTTTTCTTCACGCTTTTCATCGCCAGGACTTTGTCTGCGAGGCGAATAATTACGCTGCGTCTGTTGGAATCTATATGTAGGCGACATTCCGTTCTGATGAAGTCGGTGGGCTTGTTGCCTTAGCGGAATCGCATATGGAGCTCTGCTCAACAGGCGAGGCATCATTGTCGATATCATCGTTGGTAGTGATGCGCAGCTCGTGTACGTAGTTGAAAAGGTATGTAACCAGAGGCGATGTGAGCCAGAGGCCGATCTGCGATTGAGTGGCAGAAAATATTTTACATGGTTCACCTGAGTTGCCTCGAGGGGAAGATTGGAGGCGCTATCTTATATGTATGTGATCAAAGAATCATAATCAAGGTTTTATTTTACCAACTTTATACTAAAGCGATTGGTCAAGCATTTTAAAATAATATCCAAGCTTTGAGCCAAATTGGTCATCTGCAGTTAGACTTGCGGCTGAGAGCTTAAATCGGCACTGAGAACCTAGCCACAACGTAAAAAGTTGGCCTCAGGAGAAAAGGTAACAAGAGTCTAAGTTTACAAATTTGCTGTCTAGTGACTCTGTTAAAGTCAAAATTGACGGCAGGAAGTCTACGAAAGCCGGTGGGTGCAAACCTGGTTTGCAACTCAATAGATAGACTCCTTGTAGATATACAAGAGTGATCAAACAGACAACTCGCATTCCCTGCGCGATTTATACTTCGACTAATTTCTTAACTACTGCTTCGTCTGCGTACTACAATGACTGCCCGATAGAACTTATCACATCCTTTGAATCATCTACGCACTGAACCTTATAGCGTGCTTTGTCTGCGATTAACAGGGCGGACAATATCCCAGTGCCTAGCCCAATGCGAATATTAATACGGAAATAAGGCATAGTTCCCCATTTATACTTCAGCTAATGCAGGGCGGGCTGTGAAACTAACTCCGTGACCGAAACTCCGCTCCGCAAGTTCAGCTCCGCCCGCAGCCTTGCATATATAAATCACCTCCTTTGCACAATGTCCTCACCTATCAGCTTTTTGGATCATTACTAAGATACTTAGTCATGGGCAAAATCGCTGTCGCTGGTGGCTCGTCCGGTTTGGGCCGGACGATGGTTGATGCCCTCGAAGCAGCAAAGACTCACGACTACATCGTCCTATCGCGCAAGGCTACTGGTCCGGAGACCCGGGCTGTGGACTACTCTGATATCGACGCTTTAACTTCACTTCTTCAGTCAGAGCAAGTCGACACGGTTATATCCATGCTTCCGATCGATAACGATGAGAGCGGACAAGCTCAAATGAACCTCATCGAAGTGGCTGAGCAGTCAACCTATACTAAGCGATTCTTGCCGAGTGAGTTTGGAATGGTCTACACAAGAGAGTAAGTGACTATGCCTATTGATACTATATAAAATTGTTAACGGACTAAAAGTAACATCGCCCACGTTCCCTCTTACCAATGGAAGCTCAAAGCAGTAGACGCCCTTGAAAAGACCAATCTCGAGTTCTCCCTCGTCTCAATTGGCTTGTTCCTAGATTACTGGGCCGCGCCGCGCATCCCAACCCATATCCGAGCGGTAAACATAATTATCGACCCCGAAAATAACGCAGCAGTAATACCCGGGGACGGAAACACTCCTGTCGTCATCACGCACTCCACAGACGCAGCGAAGTATACCGTCGCTCTTCTCGACATTCCGAATTGGAAGCGCAGATATGCTATCGTTGCAAATTACATTACTCTCAATGAAGCGGTTAAGCTGGCTGAGGAGGTTAAGGGCGTCAAATTTGAGGTTCAGTATTTCTCTGTGGAGCAGATGAAGAGCGGTGAGAATGATTTGACTCCGAGTATGAAGAAGGCGCTGCCGGAAGAGATGCATGGTGGTTTGAAAGCCATACTGGCCTTATCAGGAATAGGTATGGCTACAGGATCAAATGACATTCAGGGGATTGATGACTTGGTGGTTAAGTTTCCAGATATTAAGCCTGTTGCTGTTAGAGACGTCTGGGAAGCGTGGAAATAAAGTCGAAAAATAGCGTCCATGTATTGTAGAATGAAAGGGCAACTAGCTTGCAATGTATATATAGGGATGTCATCGTCGAACAGCTAAAATCCCCATTGGCGACACCAGTTCTGCATGAGCTCGGGGGTGATAGGCCCAAGCTCTGTCATAGTCGGACTATGGCTCTTGGTCCTCTCCATCCCGTACTTAACCGGCTGAACCTCTTCTCCCACCACGAACATTCCACGATAAGTATCCAGAAGCTTGACGCCGGGGTTCTTATCAAAGTCCACATTCTCTTCCTTGGCACTAGCCTCCAACCTCTCAACCCATTCTCCAGCACTAACCAACTTCACCTTGTCACCATAGAAGTCTTTCACCGCGGAAGCAATGTCGGGCCAACTGGTCGTGGCAGGATTGACGCCATGGAAGTAGCCAGAAATCTCCGAGATAGGCTTCTGCACCGTGATGCCTGCAACGTCGAGAATAAGCCCAGCAATATCCTCGATGGGAGTCCAAGCAATCTGCTGTTGCCCGCCGAGATGGTCAGGTAGGACTCCAAGATATACTGAGCTTGCGATCATGCTTGGAATCATCTCTTGACGGTTCCACAGACCCTTGTCTCCCCTAGACCCCGCGATCTGCCCAACTCTCACAGAAACGGTCGGGATCCTAGAATCCTCGGCAGCTGCGTCGAGTATGAGACTCGCAGCAAGTTTGGATCGTCCGTAAGCCATGCTAGGCAAGGTCAGGTCATGCAGCGCCTTCTCAGGGACAGCGTCGGGTGACGACCATCTATCGACCGTTCCGATACTCGAGATGAAGATGATAGGTACGTTCTTGGAAGCTGCAGAAGAGAAGTCGACGAGATGTCGTACGCCTCGAACGTGGCTCTCAAAAGAAGACATGGTGAACTTGAAGTTTACGGGCCAAGCGTTGTGAATGACACGGTCGACATCAGCGAGAAGAGAGTCATACTTGGACTGACCCAAGCCAAGATCCGGAAGCGATAGATCGGCATGGAGAAACTCAACTTTGGAAAAGTCTGTTGTCAAGCCGCGGAATTCGTTGACAGAGGGCTGTCGAGATAAACCACCATCGTCAGTTCTGTTGAGAGCGATGACTTTCTTGACAGATGGCAAACGGCAAAGTTGATCAAGCATGTAAGCTCCCAAGGAACCTGTTGTACCCGTGACGATGACTATTTGGCCATAATCAAGGGGGGCCTGTTTTCCAGTCCTGGGCGCTGGGAGATTCTTGGTGTACTTCGAGACTTGTGCCTTGATCTGATTTATCTCTTGCGTCTCTTCGTCGTCCTCACTGGCTCCACTTCGCAAGGACCGGATATACTCAGCCATCCCCTTTGCCGTTGGGTTGCGGTAGATGACACGTGGTGCGATTGTCGAAGTGTTAATACCAGCTCTATGCAAAGCACCCCGCAACAAGTTCGTCGCAGTCATCACTTGCAAGGAGTCAACACCAACTGAGAAGAAGTCTGTATCCGGTTCGAGCTTCTCGACTCCGAGCTTCGTAACAAAGAGACTGATGATAGATCCCGTCAAAGCGTTGTCGTCACTCAAGTCAAGGGTGATAGATGGACCATCTCCAAGCATCTCAGCCTTCTCGTACAAAGCCGAAATGAAGTCAGCGTACAGGTTCACAGTCTTAGCACGCTGTACAGTGCCCTTATCAGCGCGAGCAAACGGTAAAGCAGGGTCGGCAAAAGCGACAAAATTTGCGGCAATTCGTCCATGAGCAACGGTCTCATCATTGGCCTTCTCGATTACCGGCCAGACTTTGTCGAGTAGGGCTTTGGTCTCAGCTTCGTCTCTCGGCTGCGCTTCTGCGATGGGCTCAATGATGAGTGCTGCCTGAAACATCCCCTGGCCAACTACAAGGGCTGACTTGACAAGAGGATGGTCTGAAACAATACCTTCAATGGTAAGAGGGTTCAGTTTCTCACCATTGGAGAAGACAATGATATCGTCAGCCCGACCTTTGTATAGCCAATGATGCTTGAGCGTTGGGTGAGGTTCGTAGATGTCGTTGGTATGCCATTCTGATAATTCAGGGAAATTGTAGAAGCAACCTTGGCTGCCAGGATCCGATGCCTTGCGACGGACCACAAGCTCGTACTCATTGGATTCATGGCGTTGCCAGTCAATGCCCATTGCTTCATCATCAAAGATGAAGTATCGCCACAGCTTGGGGTCTTGGGGACTATAAGGTGCTAAAGGGAACAGTCTTGGTTTCTCAGCTTCCGCGCAAGTTTGAGTGGAAGGAAATGCTTACTCAGTTGATGAAATGACGTTCCTCAAGACGACACCTCTATCTGCCATCATGTTACCGGCCTCGGTTGACAAGCTCCCTATTAAAAGGTCAATAACATGCACAAATATTAGAGACTGTATTGACTGACCTCCGCCAGTAATAAGGAGTTTGAGCTTGGCCAAAGCCTCCATTCCCTCCTCAGAAGCTGCCAATTCATCAATAACAGAAGGGGGCAGGATTGCACCATCAGCACCACTATGATTCAAGTACTCGATGGCTGTATCAGCATTCAAAGGCTGATTGGGGAACGGCATAACCGCAGAGAGACCAGTGTATATGAAGGACAGAGGGAGATACGTTCCTGCAGCATGATACATGGGCATCCCCATGAAGATCTTGCTCGCCCGTTCTGTCCATTCATTGAACGGATATGGAAAACCATGAAACTTGGGTAGGCCAAGATATTCTTCAAAGGCGTACAAGATACCCTGCTTCAAGAAGACGGGCTTGGGGACTCCAGTCGAACCGCTTGTGTGAAGCACAACAAGGGGATCCCATCGCGCCTGTTCGATAGTTCTGCTGTACGGAAATGGCTTGGGAGTTACTGACAGGAGATGATCAATACTCTCTATCATGGCAACTTCCATTGTTCGTTGATCGAGACAGGGCTGCATAACCGATCTGAACGACTCGGTTGTGTAAAGGTATCGACAATTCGTAGCTTCGAAGAGCGAGAGCTGAACGGCGGGTGTATTTCGTGGAGAGATGAAAAGGGCCCTGAAACCTGCCTTAACACAAGCCAGTAGAATGGCCGGGTATCGAAAGTCGCTAGGGCCGATATATGCCACGGTTGGAACCTCGTCGTCTGAGGACTTGGTAAAAGTTGTAGAGATGTCGTGGGCGAGGTAGTCGACGGCGTTTGCGAGCTGGAGGTAAGTCACTGGCCTCCAACCATCACGAGGGTCAGATGATGATGGATTGTAGGTAAAAGCTCTATCAGGATTGTTCGTGGCAATCTCGTGAACAAGGTCGATCAAGACATGATGTTTGACGTTCAACGAATTGTTGACATGACCTTTCTCGATGGCATTATCGGCTTGGTTTGACGCACCGCCTGAAACGGGGGCGTCGTAGTGTTCGATATCAGCTCGCAAAGCCATTTTCAATAATGTAGTGATAGTAGAAAAGAGTTGATAGTAATTGTGTCAGAGTGTTGTTTGCCTGATATTCTTTTTGGAGACTGGTTTCTCACATTTCTTGACGGCATAAGGTCTGGATATAAATATCGGAGGAATATTTCTCGTACGGATATACGTCTACAGTAGCCTCAATTTCGCTCCTTAGCGTATCGGGCCGTGGATGGTGGCTAAAATGGGGACATACAACTCGCGCGGATTTTCCACGGACGGCATTGCTGCCACACGGAGATTGGGGATCTGCATTTAGCCCACTGAGTGCCGATTCAGCCGTACAAGGGTCACTATTTAGTCCATTTTGTCCGAGAATTGTACGAGAAAGGCTGTATACCGACAGATGTCGGTTTCGTATATGCCTCAGCGAGATGACGAGATCCGTCAACCGTATTATTCCCGCTGTGTTTTGTTACTGAATACGTCCTTTTGATCCATATTAGTCTATCAAAAGGGTGAAAGCTCCACAATTCCCACTAATTGTGTCATTCTCGATGTGTTCTTAGCCAAGTCAGTTTCCTTGAATTTCATCTCGCTCGGACCCTTCGCCGTGTAGATCTTCAGCACCGAATCGGGGTATCGGTGCCATAGAACAGCCGATATGGGCACAGTCCGTCGCGTCGGTATTCACAAGAGCCGACTGGAAAGGGAGAGTGTAGATCATCACGTCATCGCCGCCTGTTGAAAGCATAGAAATGGACAGGTGGGTGTAGTGGCCCACTTCATGTAATCAGGATCGAAACGACGAGTCACCGGTATTTGCTTCTGGCTAAATTGGTACTGTTTATAAGTGCTGTTTGCATCTTCAACAGTAATGCGGGTTTAGATGGTAGTATTGCCTACGGGAATTACATGTTGCATCGAACTGTATCTGGAGTTTAACTCTATTTTCTGAACTTTAATATATTAAAATTGCCTCAAAAGAAAAGTCGCATTTAGATATGGATATAGAAACCTGGACAACATTCAGTGTTAATCTCCGTTTAGCGCACGCACTTTGCACTTTCGCCAGCTTTTCAACCCTCAAGTCCAATCAGGGATCATTGATTGTTGGTGTAACCCGACATGAGGCTTTGGGCTGAAAAATGGCCATACAAGACCCAATAAGTTGAGAGATTTTTTTGGTTATAGAATAGTGAATTGTAGCTGAGAAATACCCAGTGATCTATTTGTATTCTTGCTTAGCCTTATCTTTCCCTCTTCAATCTTCTCTGTTCAACTGTTTCTATACGAATGCTGCACGAGCACCAAACATTGGCCCTGGTGTATTCAGGCGAGATCCTCTGAGTCTGAGAATGGACTGTTCACTAGAAAGCCTCAAAATCCTTGTTCATAACGAAGAGGTCGAATTTGATGCGCCACCCAAGGGTTTCTCTCTACGTATACGGTAGACAAAACTGCAACAGGATCCCCAGAATTATTCCCAGCAACCCCGATTGCTACCCGCTTAATGTAAAGGGACTGAGCTATAAGGTTATGGGCTAGGCTATCTTATACAGAGATCCCGGTGTAGGTGCAAGGTATGAAGTGGCTTTTAACTTCAGAACCTCCGCCTCTTATAGTTACTCACTCGTAGCTCAGACTCGGCTCAGCTCAAAGCAGGGACTACTCAGAATTGGCAAGGGAAGAAAGAGACCTGGTCGATATTCTCTTTCTGTATCAGGCTGTATCTGAACTTTAACTATACTTTATTGAGCTCTACCGAAGTAAAAAGAAAAGATAATTCTCCTACCGGGTATTTTTAATCGGTTTAATGACTGTGAAATCTCCAAACAGTGTGGGAGGCTAGGTAATAACTTGTTACATACTAGGATACCGAATTCTGCCCATTCACCTCCGTCAGGGTGAAATACCTCAATAACTCGTTCTCACGTCACATCTGTCATCAGCACCTCCGTTCAATATTTCTTATTCCCTCATATACCGCTACCAATTCCCATTCTCACCCATCCCCGATATTCCCCAGTTCATCGAGCTCCAGTTAAGTTGATTCATATTCACCGTCAACGGCGCGCTACCTGCCATATACGGTGCCGAGGTAACGGGGTCAAACCCAGGCTGTCCCCCCATGTCGAAGAACATGCCCGGGTCACCAAACCCAAACGGCATCTGAAGCTGAACACCGTCCATTTCCATCCCAGCATTATCCTGAGCTTGAGGTTCGGTTGGCTCATTTCCTTGCAACGACATATCCGCGATCTTTCGGTTAATAACGTCTACCAGCTCTGGTGTCTCGATCTCCCTTTCTGCTTGTTCATGGGCCTTTTTGACCGTGTCCCAGGCGCCCAGAACAATATTCGCAAATGGCTTGAAGATGGGGTGCCATCTGTCGACAGATGCTCCCTGAGACCGAGCTTCATAATTGTCCTTCATGACTTTCCATCCCCTTTCCGCAATGCTGCTGAATGGCTGAGTTTTCAAGTGCTGGATAATTCTTATGTAGGCTGGAAGAGGGAAGTAAAGCTGTAGAAACCATCGAAAGCCTTTGGTTAGAGGTGAACTTGATAATTTTTCGTCGCATTCTAGCCAATCAATGGCGTAGGAGACTGCCGCTTCGTGGTTTGCTTGGTTGTATGTAGCTGATGATTCGAGATAGACGAGGAAGTCGTTCATTAGGCGGCATGTTGCGATACTACCCCGCGCCGTCCACAGGGTCATGTAGTGAAGACGGTTGTCGGCATCACAGAACTTGAGGTACTTCTCCTCGATCATTCTTTCTAAAGCAACATCTCCACCTTCGGGAAGCTTCTTGGCTAGAGGCTTCATAAGAGGGTTCGTAAAC
The DNA here is from genome assembly GCA_019843635.1 of Fusarium siculi. Lineage (NCBI taxonomy): Eukaryota > Fungi > Ascomycota > Sordariomycetes > Hypocreales > Nectriaceae > Fusarium > Fusarium siculi. The sequence goes on along the minus strand of JACDIX010000392.1, from coordinate 33,678 downwards.
GCGATGTAGAACGGACTATTCCGAGTATAATCCCCCAGCTCACTTCTCACAACAGCAAAAATAGCTTCGGTGGCTTGTTCTTGGACCTTTGGCGCATTTTTTGTTTCCTCCCGAAGCTCAGAATCGCTGACGTTCATAGGTAAAGCGCAATCCCACCCTGGGGCTAGACTCGTAGGTTTATGATCTCCCAAGGCGCTTACTCGGGAGTCGAAGAGGACAAGAGACCACCAGAGTCGTCGACGCATTTCTGCTTCTAGAACGCTGCTTCTGGCGTTGATGTTTTCGCTCTGGAGACCCATTCGTTGAGCGATTCGCATTGCGACGGCGAGCATGGATGAGATGGACTTTGGGTGGCTGGCTGAGCGAACGGAGACCTGGATCATTTAGCGGGTTTGTAAGACTCCTTGGGGCAAATAGCTTACGAGATAGAGGAATAATGCAGTCAAGCACTCTCGACTACCCGTACGGAGGAAGTTGCTGTTTGACAACGCCTGCTGACAACCGAATTGAAACCTCGTAGAGAGCTCTTCCTTGGTCTGTTTGAACATGTTCTGACACTCCTCAGGAGTAAGAGTGAGTATAGCCATACAGTAGATACCAAACATGAGAGCTTCAAGAGTTGAAGGGACTTCTTTGAGATTCGATGCAGCTTCGACAATGCGACCTTGGAGGGTAGGTGTATGGGTGACTTTTAGGAGAGGGTTGACATTGTCAAGGTATACCTGCCAGAGTCTAAAGAGTTGAGCGGGTTCTGGGTGAAGAGTATAGAGCTCGACGGCTGTTTGACGGGAGCCGAAAAGCATGTGTTCGTCATTGTTGTAGGATTGATCTTGGGCGTGGCTTATGGCTGTTTCGAAGAAGCTGTCGTTGGGGTCTCGGTACTAGACGGAAGTCAGTAATGTTTATGATGCGGAATTGTTGTGATCTTCTTACCCCTTGCCGCATTGCATGCCAAATGTTCCTGTACTCGTCAGCTCAAACTCACGGCGTTGTTGAGGACTTCAACTCACTTGACCTCAGCTACACCCTCGTCCCTGCCCTGTGACGCCTCCTCATCCCTGTCGGAGTGATAATCATTCGGCGAGCTCTTCTCAGATCCATGATCATCATGAAGCGGGTCAAACTTGACATTATTCTGCTTCATCAACGCCTCATACCTCCTCAGCCTATCCAACAACTCACGCTCTGGAAAACGCCGTCTTCGTTGCCGGGGCTGAGTAGCTGGGACACACTGAACCCCATGTTTGATACAGTTTGAGCAGGGAAACGTGCGGTCGCATTTGACCTTGCGTTGTTGGCAGAGAACGCAGGCGAGGACCCGATGGGGCTTGGGTTTTGAAGAGTCTGGGGTGGACATGGTGACTTCGGGAGTTTGGAAACCCGAGGGATACGTTTTTTCGTATAAAAGTCGAATTCCCTTTGGGAGAAGGAGGTGGGTTTATTATGCAGGTGACGAGCTGGGCGTCGAGACTTTTCGTATCAGAGGAATGTGTCGGGCTTTTCTATGTCCCGAGACGGCCCCGCTTTTGTGCTTACTTGCTGACCCGTGAGGTTATCTCGGTCTTTACTATTGTCCGACTACCAATTTTCATATCACGCCTGCTCATTATGACAGTCAATTGGGCAATCCAGGAATAATAATAATCGCCCAGGGCATAATATTGAGCCGTATTACTTCTCATGAGATACATAGTCATTGGTGGTATTGGCTCCGGAACAAAAGATTTACCCGGTAGTCATTTCTATGGATATTGCCGTGGAGTGTTCATTGGATAGAGGGAATCAATAGGAGATATTTAGACTATCTGCGAGTATATTGTCAATCTTTGAGAAGTATGGAGGAATAGTATGGGTTTGATGTATGAATAACGTAAGACATACGTATATCAGCGTCACACTAACTCTGACGTCAAGACTATGATGCATGCTGAGTGACCCCATCGATGTAGAAAATAGTTTCATGCCAGCCACATCTCAAACAAAACCTTGATAGTTAAAATTCCCTCTGTCGTCTGTAGTTCCTTCAGTCACGCTTTATCTCTGATTCGTCAATCAACTAGGCGTATATTACTTATCAGCCACCATGCCCAGCTATACCGGAAAATGCGTTTGTGGCAGCGTCAAATACAGCGTGTCATTGGACTCGCCCGATGACGCACGAACTTCACTTTGTCATTGTGGAAGTTGCAAAAGGGCATTTGGAACTAATTTCGGCCTTACCACAAAAGTATATCAACTTCTCTTAGCTCAAGTAACCTATAGCTGATCATATCCAGGTCGCACTTGATGGTTTCAGCTACGACCAAGGCAAGCCCAAGACATTCAAGCAGGAGAACGGGGTAGTCCGAGAGTTTTGTGACAATTGTGGTGTTTTCATCTGTGAATATGGTGTAAGCGCACTCTTGGACTTCTCTGAAGGCATGGACTGATTTGATGATAGGAACAAGCCGCGGACAAGTTCCGATACATCATGTGGGGTACTTTTGATGAACGAGAAAGGTTCCCTCCCAAAGGAGAGTTCTTCTGCAAGTATAGAGAGACTTGGATGCCAGAAGTACCCGGTAAGTCGATTCATCCTGTGTCGAATGGGATGCTGACATTCATGTAGATGTCTTTCACAAGAATGAGATCAAGGACTAGGCAAAGTAGCCAGAATGAGCTGCCGATATTCTGATCATGGCTATCAAGGTTCACCAAATTATATAAGAAGTTATTTTCAGGATCATCCCTTCCGTTTAGTGTCACCGTATCCTTGACCGCTGTATACTGCTGGAAAATTGTCGAGCAACAAATGCTATGCTTGCTACGTTCTATGTTCCTAACAAAGTTTCAGACAATCTTAATCTTCTCCCAAGTAACTTCATCAGTAACAGCCTCTCCCTGCATGGCGCCGTGTACGTATGCCTCTCCAATGAGACAATAATCATTTCTCTCTCCAGATCTTCTCAAAACCAGCGGAGCAGGGGACCCGGAGATAATCCAAACCTCATCCCCGGCTTGATTAGATTCATGTCCCATGCCCAAATACCCCGTGTCAGTGAGAATGGCTCTGCGGTTAATCCATGTCGACGCCATGATATTGCCAGGTGGCATAGCATGCTTTGACAGTGGTTCCATGAGTTTCTGGAGCTCCTCCTCATCACAGCCGTCACTATCTTGAGGTATAGTGTCCAAGCTGGCACAAAGGGATCTGACGAGCCTTGTGCTGGGAAATATGCTGTCTGGGAATTTGGCAGCTATTTCGTCCAGGTAGGCCATATCACTAATTGATTGGAGAACCAGAGCATGGCCGGCAGAGGCTGACTCTGCTTCCTTGAACACATACTGTAGCGCACGTACAAAATTATGCGCGATGGCCCTCTGGAAGTCCTCCAGTCGAATGAGCTTCGAGGGCCTATTTGTGAAGTCAGTATCCCAGATCATAGTTCTCCAAAGAACCTCGTCTGCCTGTTGGTTTGTATATGTATAGGTCTTATCCATAGTAAGAAGAATTTCGCCAAGCATACTGAGACGGCCTTGAAGGCATTTAAGAAAAGTCTCACCAATCTTTTGGACTGTGCCGAGACGAAAGCCAAAGACGTTAAGGACCTTTCCAGAGATGGTGAATGGATACTTATTGGGAGAGTGGGGAATGTGTTTCGAAGAATTGAGAGTTCCAAGAGATCTAAAGTTTGGCCCATGGACACTATTGTATAGAACCGGTGGATAGTCAGGGACCCAAGACGGAAGGCCTGGTGTTTCTCGCACACTGGGGTCTTTGACTAGGCTGAGGTAGACAAGAGAATCAGTCGTCTCGATGATGTTGCAGGCGATGATTCGCAGCAAGTCTTTGATTTCGATATCGTAATCTGGCTCGAACACCAACGGCAGAGACACGCCCTCTTGAGCTGCCATATGCTTCAAGATACCATTCCACCCGTAGATGGTGTCCCTACGATCTGTCGCCTTCATTCCAAAGGTTGAGAATAGCACGCGTAGGGGAACCATCGCTGCGGGATTTGCATGATTCTTTGCGAGGCCAGCCTCCAGATCAAGCATAGCAAGGACACCAGTCCACGCACTTTTCTTGCCTTTGCACCACTCACGAAGTAACTGGATCCTCTCGGCATGGAAGATATTGATACCGCCACGAAGGTGAATACCAGGCCTGTCCTTAGGAACCAGGTCCACTACTGATTGGAAAAGCCCGCTGTAGTGCAGAAACGTCGCCGTGTAGCCCACGTAGTCAAAGCACGTGAATCTGCCATTACATAGAATGACCACGTCGCTGGTGAGGGAAACTTCCTGGATGATCCAAATTCGAGTGAACCAGTTACTCATGTAAAGCGCGACCAAGCCAATAGCTTCTTCTTGATCAATAGGATTCATGCCATAGCGCTCCGGCATGACTGACAAGTCAGAGCTGAAATCCCAGCTCTGCGTCCGCATCATACGAAGCGTCTCAGGAACAGACGCAGCACCGAGTCTCTCGACTACTCTAAGTCCGGTCTCCAGCTCGGGGAAGGCACTCCCAAGCCAGACAATAACGCGGTTTGCCTTTCCGTAGATCTGGTTCATGACGGATACTTGTGGAGATCGCTCGTTGGAGTTGGATTGGTTGATGCAGAGCGCGTCTATCCAGATGGGAGTCTCTGAGCACGAGACCTGCAATTCAACAAGAGCATCATAAAGGTTCTCCTGGACCTCGAATAATAGCCCATTCAGAAGTATCGTTGTGTTGGTAACCTTATCGGGAAGTGGGGGGCTGTTTCGCGGTGAGCCCCAAGTGTAAGACAGCGCATTGTAGGCTAGGTCTGAGGCACCGAAGAGGAGGTGTTTCGTGAGGGTGACACTGGGGACTTGAGATTCTGTGTCTGGATGAATGCCCGACGAGATAGTCGCCAGGCGAAAGGACTCAGTATCAAGCTCATCCGAATAGGATTGAGCCATAATTATGAGTTGTGATGCAGAACGCACATCAGAGGGCACAGAAGAGGGGTAAAAGAGCCCTCGATTCCTAGGATCAGAAGAGGAGGTGCTAGTAGCCTTATAGGGCGACCCAGGGTCTTTTTGACATCCCCTGCCTAGCCTGCGTTCTAATCACCAGTGAAATATAATGAAATCGGGGAACAGTCGGTCAATTGTAGAGCCTTTTCAGCCAATCGCCCCCTATGAGAAGGTACTAGTAGCCTGGCTGGGCTAAGTGGTAGGTAAGCAGTCCAATCATAGTAAGCATAGCTTTGATAGATACCTGATGGAAGATGGTAAAAGTGGGTAGACGGTTTCTCTATGTAGCATTGAGACGTTTCGCAATTTTTGCTTTAGCCTATTCAGGAGCACGTGAGTAGTATTTATTCTTCTGAAGTTGCAACGCCACGCGGGTAGTGAGAATTTGTTAACACGTGTAGAAACATCGGTGGTCTTATCAGAAGATTGGATATGTGACATTCTTGCACGAACTATAGTCTTGATAATAATGAACTAGCGAGTAAGATAGCAGACACTTTCAGCATAAACATGAAAACAAACTAATAAAAAGTTACAATAGACATGGAGCCCCTCGACGGCCTAAACATCCTTCATAATAAACTTCTTGTAGGCATTCTGCAGTCGACGCCAGTTAGTATAGTCTCAAGAACTGCAGCAGAAGAACAAAAAATGTGCCAACATACCTCGAACTTTGAATCTGATTTGTCTTGATACGCAATACCGGTGTACTCACTGTCAGGTAGATTAAGCTCCCACTTCTTGACAACCTCATCATCAACCCGAAACACAACCTCTCGCATCGCATCACCCCAACTAAACGTCATCCCAGCCATCTTTCCGGCCCACGGCCCCTTCACATCCCACTTGACTAGCCGCGCTCTGCTCAACGCACTAGCGAAACTAACGCTATTCCAGTCAAAGTTCCACGACACCCAGCGCATCGCGTCCTCTGCAGCTTTGGGTCGCTTGTCAATCTGTGCGAAGCCGATTTCCTCCTTTGGATCCTTTCGAGGGAGCATTGCGGCGGAGAAGACTGGGAGGGCTTGGAATTTTGCTTCTTCGGCGGTGGGTTCGGTGTCATCTTGGACGTGGACGCGGAGAACTTTGTTTTGTTCGGACCAGGCCATACAGAGAGGCAGTGAGGGAGTTGGCTGTTTTCTGTTGGCTGGTTGGGCTATGATGGCAACAGCCCTTTTGTAAACGCCAGTCCATTCCATGATCTCTCGCATCATCTTCATGTCTATACGTGAGCCACGACTTCCATACTTGGGACTCTTTCGTTTGGGACCATAGTTACTGATTCCGTCAGTAGGGTATAATTATTGTAGCAAGGTTACTTACTGGATGGCCACTGCTACAGGAGTTCCATTATATCCAGTCCAGACCACGGAGCCACTCACGCCAGCCTCAGTATACGTCAGATACTCAAGCTGATGCTGTTTCAGTATAGGATTGACGAAGCGTCCTGTACTGCGTGTAGGCGGCTCGCCAGGCTTGGCGGTGGTCAAATAGCTGGAGATGTTGCAAATACCTTCTAGTCGCTCCTCCTCAGCAAGTCTTAGAGCGAATCCAAATGCTGTCTTGGGAGGAGAAGGATTGTTGGCCTTGGGGATCATAATGATACCAAAATCGTCAATGGCAGATTCTTCGTTGGGCTTGGTCGAAAAGACTTTGCTGACCCGTGTATCTTTGTCAAGAATCTCCACCCCTTTGTGTTGCTCCCCTAGATCAGACCACCAGGCTCGAAGGTTTTGGGTTCTTTTGCCGTTTTCATCCATAAGGTTATGACCTGCTGTGAAGATGATAGCTTGGTCCTGGCCAGGGATATTGACAAAGAACCCATTGCCACCTTTTTCTGCAACGAAGTAGCGTGTTAGAGATTGAACAAGCATTGGAGTTGTTGGGATACTTGCCGGCTCCATCTTTGGTAAATCTTAGCTTCGCAACTGCTTGGCCGATAACAGAGTCGCTGGTAGAATTGAGACCATAACGAACCGGGTCTTTCTCTCGCTCTCTGCCAACATCTCCGCCTCGACGATCTCGGTGCCAGAGGTTCTGGGGAACCAGCGATGATACCATCTTGTTCTGGCTTGACTGGAGAGAAGCAACAGGCAAATCGAGGATCTATCAGTCCGTTAATCTGACTACGGTGCCAGGTAGCTGGTTCTTGACTTGTGACCAATGGCTACTTCAGCGACGAGCACTTCAGCAACTCTATCGTTGGCAACGCCCCGCTCGAGGTTGCGTTGATCACAAGTGGACTCAGCTTCACGATGTCGCTGATCATCTACCAGATCCGGAAGTTTATTGGAAGCAGTACGACCTCTCCTGTCAGATCAGCAACCTCCTCCATTAGATATGCACCTAGTGAGCTCAGCTCTGACAAGCTGCTGATCACTTCCCGCATTTAGTCTCTCACAGAAGCACTACAACCTCTCAGGCGAGGGCCGTGCCGTACCGGCTATAACCCAACTAATAAGCCGAAATGGAGGTCACCTCACCCATTCGCCAATTATACGGGACTTTGGTTTGCTCAGCCAGCCCTTTTGCATGCCAATTCCTCTCTTCAGGACAGCTGCATGCTCAGAACGGTATCAGCCGACAACATCAGACTTTGTGCAACGTCGCATAAGTAAACGCAACACCACCGTTATCAAGACATTATTCGACGACAATACGCGTACTGTATGTTCCAAGGTCAAGATATGCAGGGAGTACACGAATGCGGAGAGCTGAAAGGTAGGATGATGTCAGCTTGCAGCATGGAGGTCAAAGCACAGATTATGTCTGAGGCCAGGACACCATCCTAGCTATGCAATTGGATGGACTTTTTGATCGTCAAAATCTTTGCACAGTAGCCTGCAGTTAAAGCGGCGTGGTTCTGAGACAACGAGCCATGACGATGGTCTTTTTCGACGCCATAAATTGGAAGGCAATGCCGCAACATCATACTACAGCATAGCAATTGAGTTCTCCGTCCCCCTCTATCACATCATTCATATTACCAAACTTCTTGAGCCTCGGCAATTCATCATGAGCGGCGAAATAAGAACCATCGCCCGTGCCCTTCGAGCTGCGGGCCACAACACTCTTCCCAACGGTGACCTCACTTTCCTCCAGGTTCAAGGCCGTCGCCTGATCGAGAGGGTCTATGATGGCGACGAGCTCAAGGACCAGCGAATGGTAGCTAGCGGACTGAGGGAGGGCTCAACAGCAGACTACGCCGTGGCCAAAGACAGGGTGAGTACATCAAATTACATGCGAGCCGCACTACTCTAATATGTGATGAATAGACCTTCGCTGTATACATCAGTGATGATGGCCTTATCAAGGCCAGTGAGTTTGATGAGGACTCTGAAGAGTGGGATGAGGCCGATCTCGAAGGCCTCGGTGATGTTTCTGTCCATGATGAAAGCCACATCGCTGTCGCAGGACTTCCAAGCATGAACCTGGTTCTGTATCAGGCACATGATGGTACTATCAAGACCGTCAAGCACGATAAGGACTCCGATATATGGACTGAGGAGTTCGACATCCCTGGATCCGCGGCAACTGGAACTCCGATTGCTGGCTTTTCGACCGACGAGGCTCTCGTTGTGAGCTTTTTCGAAGACGATGGCGAGATCCATGTCCACACTCGGGACTTTGAGAACGGTGACTGGACTGGTAAGCATAGCTCAACCTCCTCTTTACAACCAATCTAACCTCAGGCAGAGGATACTATTCCTGACTCCTCTTTCGACGATACCGTCAATAGCATCATCGTCGCCAAAGACAAGGATAGCGGTAACTTCGAGGCCTACATCTTGGCCAATGACACAGTCTACAACATCACCAAGACTGGCTCTCGCGACACCGTCGGCTCTTTCGACCAGAATGGAGACTTTGAGCCCTCCACTAAAGCTGAGTCTGGTGGATGTTACAGCAACAACTGGGGCAACTATTGCGGCTCCTACACCTGCTATCGCGGCTGTAGCTGCGGGTGTGGCCAGGGCTACATGTGCGGTTGCTACAGTTGCGGCTGCGGATGCCCTCGTCCCCGTCGTTGCCCGCCTTGTTGGTGATGCTGGCTGGATAGGATACTACGGATGCTTCGCCATGAGATGCGCCCTTCCTTCTCCTCGGTAGTGTGACATTCGAACTTACATTCACTCATAGATCCTATGGATCAATTCGTTAGTCAGACCCCCTAGTGGGTGCTCAGATAGCAATATACTCAATTTAACTCTAATACATGAACCTTAACTTCTGTGTACAATGTGTCTCCATAGGCCCGAGGCGTGAGCTTGGCTGTTGATATCCGTGGTCTCTGCTCCAAAGTTACAGAGACAATAAGTTTCTTAATAGTCAATATACACATCAAGGTCCATAACCTAAAGAATGAGCAATTACAATCTTAACAGACGAGGTTGGAATCACTTCTGATCAGAGCACCATTGAGATACGATTGTAATAAGCACCAAGTCCCAACGATCTACAGTTCTTAGTAGGTCACAAACCAGAAGATCAGACTTCAGGCATGTTGGGCACTATCTGCAGACTTTTGGCGGCCCTATTACAAGTCGCTCTCATCTACGAAGGCCTCTGCTCGAACAATAACACCATCTGGGATAGTCTGAGCAACTGCCGAAAATACAAACCTCATGACAAGCCAAGCCACGACAACGTTGTCATTAAAGCGGCAAAGCACTGTCTGACAGATACTGTGGTCTTCGTATGACTGCATTACATGAACGTTGAGGTTGTGTCGGAGTGCATATTGCACTCAATATTGCAACCCAACAAAAGCCGCGTCATCTCAGCCATCAACTTACAGAACCTTGGTGTAAATCTTCAACGGAATTGGACGGTCACCTCTACATCTGTAAGTACCGACTTCTACAGCCCGTTGGAGTATCATTTTGTGATAGTGGCGTAAATTTCGAAGCTGAAATGCAGACTGAATATTGATCATGAGACTATCTGCCGAGCCAACCTTTGTGCCATTTATCAGTCTTGGCTATGTGCTTCTGCAAGGTCTTTTGTTGGTGGCGTTATTATACGAAGCTGAATTGTAAATTGACTTGTCACTCTTGTTCAGCTGCGAGTCGGTCATGCCGTTTCCGAAAGGGTCCAAGGGAAGTATGCGACCTACGAAGAGCTCTAGATTGGCATGTGACGAGAAACCGTGTATTCTAGGCGGTTAATGTCCTCGCGAAATCAGATCACATATATCTCAGTTCTGACAGCTCGTTATTGAAGCACCACTCTTCAAACCCCTCTTGCCGTCACTAAGCCTCTACCTCTTTGTGATTCCAACATGACTGACATTTTTGTCGACGCCCGGAAGGGCTCCCTGACTTCCACCAAACTAGACGCCTATCTAGCCAAACCCGTGGATATCAACGCCCAGGACCCCAAGACTGGCTTCACAGCTCTCGGAATGGCAGCTAAGTATGGACGTCTCTCAGTCGTCACCCTCCTTCTCGACAAGAATGCCTCCCCCAGAGCCATGAGCAAGCCAGGCATGACTCCACTGTACATCGCTGCCAACGGTAACGGTGATAGAGTCAACATCGTGAGAACGCTTCTTGAAAAGGGTGCTCAGGTCGATGAGACCAGCCCAGAAGTCGATAATGATACGCCGCTCATGGTGGCCATTACTCACGCTAGAGACCCTGTTGTTGTGAACATGCTCATCGACGCTGGGGCTTCACTCCAGGTGACCAACACTAAAGGCGAGACGGCAAAAGCACTCGCTGAGCAGTCAGGTAATCCTGCTATTCAGCGTGCTGTTTCCCCACCTGGGCAGCAGATGGCAGGTCTTCCTGAACTGATCAATGCTTTGGTGAACTTTGTGTTGTTCATCTTGGCGTATGTGAACAGTGGAGTCATCAACGGTGTCGTCAAGGGCGTGGTATCCAACTTGTATCATATTGGACAAGCTCCGCCAGACCAGATTTTGGCTCAGGTATGTCATACGAACTAGTCAGCGAGTCACTTTCTAACTGATGACAGGACTTGGATAATCCTACTACCGTAGATGATTTCCAGAGGGGGGTCGAGAAGTATGTCGAGGATAGTGATCTTGGACAGTTCTTCGCTCCCGGCAATGATTACCTACAAAAGGTTGCAGAAAAAGCAGTCGAGTTGAAGGACGATAAAAGCAATCACCTCAACGACCCAGAGCAGGTGAAAGGACTAGTCAAGCTTGCCTTGTACCAGCCAATCTTCTACTGCGGTGAGCTTCATCCCCTGGTGAATCAAGGAAGCGCTAACTAAACCTCCACAGACGACAGTGGCTCAATGCAAGCCAACATACTCGACGCCAACGGGAACGTCGTCAGCACAAGAATGGAAGCCATGAGAAGTCTAGTCCAGCGCATGGCCCGTATCGCAACACGTCTTGTGCCCGATAACTCAGGTGCTCATCTGCGCTTCATCAACAGCGATGATCAGGGCAATGACCTCACTGCTGATCAGATCGATGCTCGTATACAGTTTCAACCAGGCGGCGGTACCAACATCGGCACAAACTTGAAGAAAAAGGTCTTGGAGCCGCTGGTCTTTAAGAAGCTTGATCAGGATGGCAAGTTGGACAGACCGTTCCTTGTTCTCACCATCACGGATGGCGAGCCTAGCCCCGAGCCTATTGATACGTTCAAGAAGACGATTGAAGAGTGTGGGCGACGGCTGGAACAGAAGGATTATCCCCAGGAATGTAAGTTAAGGCCCTTGATCCGTACGAAAGATTATGCTGATGAGGGTGATTAGCAACCATGTTTCTCATCAGCCAAGTTGGCAATGACCCACATGCTGATCAGTTCCTCGACTCACTCTCTGGTGACACTGCGATTGACCGTGTTCTATTCCGTAGTTCTGGTATTTTTTTCATTGCTAAGAAAGGTTTATTAGCTAACATAATCAGAGCGCCTGCACGAGAAATATGCGGAGCTTCGTGATAATGAGGCAGACCTTGAAGAATGGGTAAGACTCTTCTCTTCACCAACAGGTTTTCGGCGCATTGACTAACCAACGACATTGTAGCTTTTCAATATTTTGATGCAGCCTATTACTGGATGAGATTTATGCACATTCTACAATGTTGGCCTTCTGGGATCGGTGGTCCTGATATGGGAGTTCTTCCCACGCCGATAGTCACTGTCGCGTTTTCTTTCAGAACTCAAATCAATAATTATTCAATAGCTGTAGCCTTGTATATGAGAGATTACAGACCAATAAATAAATGTCTTGCCTTATCATAGACCCTGTACAAAGTAGCTTAGAAGGGGGGCTTGGCATACTCTGTTCTCCGACGACATCTGCCTCATGATCCTCGCCAATATCACCGCTACTATGCAGCCAATAAGCTTACCCTTAGCAAAATCCTTTCTCCATTCTCGCTCTAAATTTAAGCTTACCGCTCGTACTACGCCAGTTAAGTGTAAGACTTTTGAGACTGCCACGTACAGCACAAAATGCTACCAACGACGCGAATCGCCCGAAGGTTTGCCTCACTGACATTCGCAAGATTTCTCGCGCAATGGCCACTGAGATTCTTCAAGTGCACGTCTGGATATTTCACGTTTTAGCGTAGTGATAGGTGAACACTTCCACCCAAGAAAGTATCATGCAGATTATCAAATGTCCTTGCTGTAATGCAATAATAATACAGTGTTACTCTCGCTCCCTGAGCTAGACCTGACCCTATAATAGTACACAATTTTCCAAGATATACAATTCACCCATCTGTTCGTCCTCGCTATGGCTCGATCTATGCCTTGTAGTTCTTCTGAGCCCTCCTTTTATTGATCGGTAGACCATTGGGACCCTCGTTCTCGCGACGGCAGTTAACGCCGGCTTCGTTACCGCAACGGGCAGGGAGGAGACAGCAGCCGTCATTATCGCGGAATACTTCCAGGCCGTCGCTTGCCCTGCCCAGTGAGACGCAGTCTGGGCCATCGGGAAAGCCACAACTGTGATTGCGTGTTAGCAGAGCTGAACTCAATTTGACGGTGCAAGTCAAGACCTACCCGTTCTTGGCGAGGACGCCAACGGCGAAGAGAACTGAGACTAAAGCGAATTGCATTTTGTATGTTGGAGGAGAAGAAATGGCACCGGGCCTTGAGTGAAAAGATATGAAGGTATATGAAGAGGGTACTGATGCTGAAGAGAATAGGGATGAGAGAATAGCGAAGGCCAATTCATGTGATGCCTTCGATATATTTATATGCTCGACGGAACAAATCCCTTGATTAAGGTAATGATGGCTGTTGTCTTGGCTGAAACAGCGCCTGGTCTGTAACAAGCTTAAAACGCAGGAGTTCTTATGTGTGGAACTCCACTAAGGACATAACATTACCAAGAGAAGCAATTCTGATATCGTCAACATCCGAGAACTCTTGATGAGACATTGAAAGTAAAGAGTTTCCCCAATTATGTAATATAATTGATAGTTTAGGCTATTTGAATAGTTCAAGAACGCTATTTGTAGGAAGTAGTAATACTTGGGCGTGCATGTACACTTCAGCATTGAAATGAAACAGGCACGGCCCTCCTTGAGCCTTTGGCTGGGCTAGGCCGATATGGGCTGATCTGGGGAGCTGATGTTTGCATCGCGCGCTTTGCCTCGCGATTTCGCAATATTGTCGTCAGTATTGATTCCTCGCTTCTCATCAATATCTCAATCTCAAGAAATGACTCCGTTGGTACGTAGATGGCGTTTCCGGAGATTTTTCTCCGCTCTAACATCTTGCCAAACGTACTTACAGCATCATGACGGGACTCAATTGCGATGAATGACGAAGGTTGTGTCACTTGAGGGGAGCCAACAGATATAACGACCAAACTTGAGTATAAGTTACATAGCCATAAGCACTGTTCACTAATTTCTGCATTTTCCCATAAATTCACCAAGGCTGAATATTCTACCCCCACATTTCGATCACCTACGAAACCTCTATAATGTCACGAAATATCTGCATCACCGCCGTCGACGGCAATACCGGCTTTCTCATCGCCGAACTAATCCTCAAACACCGCGACTTCTCCCGTAAAGTCTCCTCCGTCGTCGGTCTAACTCTCCACCCCGACTCCCCCAAAGCAAAAGAACTTCAAGACCTCGGCATCAAGATCGTCGCTCACAAGCCCGGCCGTCTCCGTGTGATGGCCAAAACTCTACAAGACACCGGGTGCGACACCATCTGTCTCGTTCCGCCTGCTCACGAACATAAGCTTGAGATTAGTGAGGAGCTTGTCCATGCTGCGAAGAAGGCGGATGTGCCGAATGTGTTGCTTATTAGTTCGGCCGGGTGTGACTATGCGGAGAGGGGAAAGCAGCCGCGGTTGAGGGAGTTTATTGATTTGGAGGCGTTGGTTATGGAGGCCAAGGGAGATCCGAATGTTTCTACGGGAACGTCGCCTTGTATTATTCGGTGAGTCCGTTGTGATGATTGAAGAGAGAGAGCTAATCAATTAGGGCTGGGTTCTATGCTGAGAACCTTTTGCTATATGCGCAGCAGGCCAAGTCGGAGGGTATTCTTCCACTTCCAATTGGCGAATTCCACAAGTTTGCACCTGTTGCACTTGGTGTAAGGCATTTCTGATACGTTGATCCGGAAGTATACTGAAAGTGTTGTAGGATGTTGCTCAGGTCGCTGCTCATGTTCTGACTGGCAAGGGCAAGCATGGTTTCGATGACCGTCATCGCGGCCAAATGATGGTAGTCACTGGTGAGCCGGTGCTTTCTATGTCATCCAAGCAACAAGACTGATTGATTTAGGCCCCATGCTCTGCGCGGGCAAAGAGCTCGCAGCCGCAGCCAGCAAGGCTCTCGGAGCCGAACTTCAGTTCGAGAACATCTCCCAGTATGCTTCCCACGAGTCCCATTACCTCTTCTTACTAACAGCTTGTCTCCAGTGCGGAAGCAAAAAGAGTCCTCAAGTCTCAGTCTGACATCGACCCGTCCGAGCAGCAATATCTCCTCGAGTACTACAGCCTTGTGAAGGAGGGTAAAACCAACTACATCTCTACCACTGCCTTCCACGATGTTACTGGAGAGCATCCCACTGAGCCGGAGAACTTCTTCAAGATCTACGAGGGTGAGATGAGGCCAAAGAAGAAGGCCAAGCATGAGCATAAATGATAAACGGTGCCATCTTGAAGGGAAAACTGTCGAAAGCGTTTGCCCAATTCGAACTCTGAGCTTAGTAAATTGACACCTGGTCGGTGCTCAGAATCTGAGACTCTAGAGATTACTGGCGTTATTTAGTACTCCTGCAATTTAGTACTCAGTGCCTCATTTTACAACGAACTCAAAATATCGGCAGTGATCTCACATCGTATCCTCAACCAAACCAACCAATCATCTCGTATCTCTCTCCCGAACAGCCCGATAGCAAAACCCTAAAACAACCATAAATCCTACCTAGGTATCCACCGCCATATCATGCAACGTTTCTCTGCATACGACCGACTCCTAATTATACACTACAGAGAACAATCTTTCGAATATGACGTATAGGACGCTATCTACCTACCAAATAGAGTATATCGTGATCCTTGTATGACTGGAAGTATCAAAAGTGCCCAGCTTCCTGTGGGCGGGGAACCCTGCTTTATCTTATGTACAAGACCTCGAAAACGTCGCACTGATCGACATCGCGGATCACACGTCCGATATTAACGGGTTACATGGCCGAAGTATCAGTAGTACGACATTGATATTTGGAGTATAAAGGTCAACTCAGAAACCACTCTTTCAAATGATTTGTTTGTGGCTGCTTACACTCATCCTCTCCCTTTCCAGCATCTTCGGCTTCTACCATATACTGATGCTACTTACAAAGATGGCATTGGCAGGAAGTCACTTTGGTGGCCAATGGGGCTCATTCGCCATCGCGGGAGACTCTTTCAACCTGTCCATGACAGACCATGTCATCCGCACATGGGCAGATCTCGGCGAACTCGACGAGTTCTACAACATTGACATGGCTCCGCGCAGGTACCAAGCCTTGACGACATACCATAAGAGCGAGCAAGATCTTCTTAGCGAAATGGACTTTGAGCATCTCGATCAAGAAGGCAAAGTCGACTACATCATGCTCAACACATATCATACTCGTCAACTCAACAATCTCGATCTTCAGAAAGCCTCTAAGGAGAAATATGATCCTCTGTTGCCGTTTTCGGAGGATCTTATTCGGATGCTCGAGGCGCGCCAGGATGTCGATCCGATGAAGGCTAAAGAAACAGCTGGTTTGCTAAACAGCATCACCAAGTCCATCACCAAAGTACGGACCAAAGTGCAAGACGGTGGTTTCAATGTTACCGAAACAACAGGATATCTTGCGAGTAAAGCCATCACCAATCTTCTTGATCTTTTAGGCGAGTGGTTTGCGTTTTACTCAACATATGATCCTCTATTTGACTTCTGGGTTACAACACCTTGGCAGGCGGCGAATACCTCTCTGACGAGCTATCTCGACGTTGTCCAGACAAAGCTAGCTGGGATGAATCAAAAGGATGGTGAAGATGCTATTGTCGGCGAGCCGATTGGACGCAAAGGACTGGAAGTCGAACTTGAAGCCGAGATGATTCCCTACACACCCGAAGAACTCATCAAGATTGGAAATCAAGAATTCGCATGGTGTGAAAAAGAAATGATCAAGCAATCTGAAGTTCTCGGCTATGGGAAGGAATGGAAGAAAGCCCTCGAACACGTCAAAAATGACTATGTCGAACCCGGAAAGCAAACGGAACTTGTCCGCGACTTGGTCGTCGAAGGAAGTCTCTTCGTCACAGAACGCGATCTCGTCACCATCCCCCCTTTGGCAAACTCAACATGGCGCATGACGATGATCAGTGCAGAGCAACAGAAAGTTTCACCCTTTTTCCTCGGAGGTCCAGTCATTCAAGTCTCCTACCCCGTTTCATCAATGGAGCATGATCTTAAACTCATGGTTATGCGTGGTAATAATAAGCACTTCGCTCATGCGACAGCTTTCCACGAGATGTTCCCTGGTCATAGACTGCAGCTCTACATGGCAGATCGGTACAACTCCCATAGAAAGGAAATCTTCGATACACCCTTTTTCGTGGAAGGTTGGGCACTATACTGGGAGTTTTTGTTCTATGCACGAGACGATTTCCATAAATCTCCTGAGAATAGGATCGGTGCACTTTGGTGGCGTATGCATCGCTGTTTGAGAATTATTTTCTCGCTGAAATTTCACTTGGGAGAGATGACGGCTCAAGAGGCTGTTGATTTGCTCGTTGAGAGGATCAACCACGAGAGGAGTACGGCTGAGGGTGAGGTCAGACGATCTGTTGAGGGGACTTATTCGCCGCTTTATCAGGCTGGATATATGCTTGGGGCGCTTCAGCTTTGGAAATTGAGAGAGATGGCTGTTGATAGTGGGAAGATGACGCAGAAGGAGTATCATGATGCTATTTTGAAGACTGGCGGGCTGCCGATTGAGATGGTCAAGGCATTGGTTTTGAACGACGAGCTTACGAGGGACTTCAAGGCGGGATGGAAATTCTATGATTTCGATTAAGTATTAGTCTTGCTAAATTATTGGGAGTATCTATATGTTTTTGTCCAACACTATACCCGTGCCTTGTAGCTGCCACACAGAACTTAGTCTAACATCTAGTGTTTACCTTCCAACCAACCTTCAACACTCTCGCGAGCACCAATAGCACCGCGCAGAGTGTACTCGAAAGCGCAGCCCATATATGAGCCCCAGTAAGACTTTTATCCTGTAGCAAACCACCAATAGGCGGTCCAGACAAACCCGCAAAAGAGACGAGACTAAAACACATGCCCATTCTCGTACCGATGGTATCAAGCCTCTTTGTGATACTGGCGACTCCAGTGGGCATGAGACTTTGAAAAGCGCCAGATGCGATGCCGTAGAAGATGGAGAAAACGTAAACGCCTGCGACGTCGTGGACTGCAACCCATGTATATGCCACTACGGCAACACAGAGAGCTGCTGGGGCGATTGTGTTCAAGGGGCCGATTCTGTCGGCGAGGACGGGGATTAGGACTCGGGTTGGGAGACCGACACCGTTGATTATTGTGGTGATGAGGGATGAATCGGCGAACGACATTCCGACTTCTTGCTGGCCAAAAGAAGCAAGCTTGAAGATTGTCAGTAAGACTATACAAGGGGATTGATCGGGGAACTCACGTAGTAGAAGGTGTAATACACCGACCACACAAAGAAGAACAAACCGCCCACATAAGATACGTAGAGAGTATCCTTGAAGGCACTCCAATCGATGATAGGTCCAGTCTGTCGCGGCGGAAGTCTTGGCCTCATGAAAATAGCCACGAGTATAAATCCAGCCAAATTAATGAATCCCAACACCCTCGCAGTCCAGGGCATACCGATGCTGGGAAGAAGCGCCCGAACAACAAGAGGGTAAACAGTGCCACCCAGAGAATTACCTGTAGTGACCAGCCCAATAGCAATACCTCTCCTTTTCTCAAAATACGTCGCCACCAACGCCAACGACGGCGCAAAGATAATACCCCCACCGATACCAGTGACGACACCCTGCGTGATCATAAGATGCCAGTAAGAAGTAGACAAGCTCATCATGAAAATCCCAATGAGCTGTAGTCCTGCACCAACGAGAAACGTGGGTATCCAAAACCCAGCATCTAGTAACCTTCCGGAGAAAGCACTCCCAAAGAAGGTGAACCATACTTGGATCGAACCGATCCATGAGATTTGGAAGGGCGATTGGGGGAGTGTGGAGGTGTAGTGTGCTTGAAAACTTCCGAATGAGTTGACGTAGCCCCATGTTGCGAAGATGACGATCCATCCCATCGCTACTTGTGTCCATGCTTCGATGCCGCCGTCTGGCGGAGGCGGGATGTCGCCGGGTCGGAAAGATGCACCTGCTGAGGCGATGATTTCGAGATCTTGCATCTCTGACCTCGTCGGTTCACGACGTAGCGTATTGATTGGTTTGCTTCTCTCATTAGCAATTTTTCACTTGGCAATGGCATTGAGAACTAACAACATGGTATCAGTATTAGAAGCATCAGTTTGGGGTGTTTTTTCAGCCATTTTCGCTCAATCAAGACAAACAATTTTCAAAACATCGAATTCACGGTGAGGAACTGCGGTATCGCAATCTTTAAGTAGCTTGCTACAGTCATGTTACGGTCAGAAAATCTAACGTGACGAGTCCCCGATACCGCTCCAGAATAAAAACCGGGAATAGCATGATAAATTATGGATCTGCTGTGAAAATTCTCGTGATAGCCTGCCCTTCTCGGTAACTAATCAACCGAACCGAAGGTCGATAAGCAGATAAGGGAGATAACTATTTTGGTGCTCTACGAATGGGTAGTGGGCTTCTTATCACGTTTATGTAAATCATGGGCCTTGGCATAAATACTAGCACAAAATACCCCGCGGGGTTGATGATAGCTTCGAGGACGGCGAATCTGCCTCGATTGGGATCGTCGGAACCGGCCGCTGTGAGTTGGCTACTACTGAAAACAGAGTTTATAATTGCAACGAGACATTTCGCTTTGACAAGTGACTAAACGCAGACTATCACTTTATTAGATACCGAGAAATTTAACCGACGGGACTTGTGGCATTTAATTATGCGAAAATCCCCCTCCCCCATGCCAGGCCTTTCCCCAGACAGCTTTAGCTCCCCAGGCCCACGTTTCGCTTGAAGATATCCGCGGCATTCACTCCCGGGAGAGCTTCCGGGATCGTGATCCCCTCCCGTCGAGATCTTTTCGGCAAAGGCGATCCCTTCAATTGGACATCAAGGTTCGTGAATCCCATGATGAGTTTAGTCTGACGGTGCGGCTGAGATATTGTGGCTGCAAGCCAGTTCCCATTTCCTGGTAGAGTTGTCAGCCATGACGTGTCTCACAGTGAGAAATTTTGCTAGTCTTTCTTTTTTACCCTTTGCCTAATTTCTTTCCCATGTGAGAAAAGGAGGCTCTTCGATTTGGGTTCTAGTCTTGTTCTTTGGAGGGCGCTGTGGCGTTTGTCGAAGCTTGTTTTACGAGCCTCCCTTCGCGATAGATATCTTGTGGGAGAACCTCTGGAGCTTCAGTTAGTTCATGATCAGTAACCAAACTGTCGGTAATATGTCCCAAAATAGATAATAAAAAACAATATTAGCACAGTAATTGTCATCACTTCACGCCACGGCTTCTATCGGTGACATTTGTCACTACCCCGTAGTCTAGTCTACCCTATCCGTACTCCGTACTCCGATTCATATCCCCAATGTCCGTCACTTTTCGGTGTGGCCCGGAATGGCCGCTAGTTCCGTCTAGACCCTGATCTAGAAGCTCCGACAATTCGCCAATCAATAGCGTCAAGCATGAAACTCTACCCATCATTGCCATGTCCCGTGCGTATTCCCCAGCACGCAGACGCGTATCTCACATACCGGGCTCTCGTAAACCATCATAATCAACCTTGTATCTCGCAGAAAACGTTGAGTATAAGTAAGAGAATACGGCCCTCCCCCTAAACAGGCAAGACACCGAGAGAGAGAGAGGGTCCCTGTTTCTCAACTAGGTTCTTGGCTTCCAGATGTCGCTTGCTAAGAGGAACAACGGTGCGTCTCGGAAATCCACCCTTTGCGGATCATAATGATGTAGGGCTGACAGGTTGAACTTTAGGCTGTTACGATTGCTGCAAGAGACGTCTTAGGTGCGACAAGACAGAGCCCGAATGTCTCAAGTGCCAGAAAAAAGGCATCTCCTGCTCTGGGCAGGGCCTGAGGTGTAAATACAGCAGCCACATGGCTGTTGACTCCGCACCTGGCGCTGGGAAGCCTGTGACTTTGACTTTCATCTCGTCATCGACGCCAGCAGAAACTCAATCTGGCAAGAGTTTCAGATGGGTCGACTCGGCGCAGAGGGTGAGAAAGGAGAGGGCGAGGAAGACCAAGGGACGGGCTGCTTCTGATAGTCCGACTTCGTCGAATCCTCCTGACTCGGCGTCTTCTGATGATGCTACGTCGCCGTCGTCGGATGACTCGGCTTCTGAATTTGGTGGTGTCGTTGTGCCGTATCGATATGGTGTTACGATACATCCAGCACTGAATGAAGCTTCGAACGTCCAGACAAGGATGTTGTTCAGTCATTGTAAGTTCCATGTCCTCTTTTGAGTCACCGTTCTAACGCACTTAGTCTCTGAGATCATTGCCGGGCACATGGTTGTACTAGACTCGTTTTCCTTCAGCAACGGATACAGAGACGTCATTCTACCGCTCGCCCACCAAGATGAGAATCTTGCACAAGCTGTATCAGTCGTCTCGGCGTTTCACCTAGGACAAAGGGATCCCAGGTTACAACGCATCGCTGAAGCTGGTCACCAAGCTATTGTTCAGAAGCTACGGCGGGACTCACTTCAACTTAGCCCTGAGCAACTCTTCAACCCCTATATCCTCGCAACAATCTTGGTACTTTTGGTTGGTGAAACAATCACCGGCGCCGACAACTACACATATCTTCTGGAGATGCTCAACTGTCTCACACAATATCCAGACTGGATATCAATGCTACCACCTAGTCTGAAGGACTTCTTTCTTCAGCAGATCAAGATGTACGTTGTCCTACTGATTTTTGTCCGAAGTATTCACTGACTGATGTTAGGTTCCAACTATTTGGCGTCCCTCTAGCCAACGAATCCAAAGGCCTCCAAGTTCTGACCGGCCCCGAAGCTTACCTCGACTTCATGGCCTACCCCGAACTCCCCCCGCAATCCGAGCACTTCACCAACATGGAGACCATCCGCTCCGCCATATTCGACGCCTGTAGCATCTACCGCCGCCGCGCTGAATCCTCCCTCAGCGACGACGAGTCCATTCATCTAGTTGAACAACTGCGCCTCAAAGTCCTGAATCTCGACAGTACCACGAAAGGAGCGCACGCCCTTGTCTGGACGTACTTCATCGCTGCTGCGGAGAGTATTCTACCTGAGCATAGGGAGTTCTTTGCGGGGAGATTGGCGGACTTGTATAATGTTACGAATTTTGGAAGTATTCCTGTTGCGGTCAAGGCGCTGGGGACGATTTGGAGTATGCAGGGAACAAGGCGGTGGACGCAGATTGTTAGTAGCGAGACGCCGATTCTTATTATGTAAATTACTAGGGATCGTTACGATGGATGATAAAAGGGTTATAGGTAAAGGCGTTCATGGAGCATGGATGGAAAATTGATATTATTGTCATGTTTAAGGCTCCGTTTCAGCGTGATCACTCGATGGGCCACGATCCTATAAAATGGAAAGCTTTAGGTACGTTAGCATAAGTTTAGGGCAGTGTCTCCTCAACTTTGGACCTTTGGTCATCTCTCGAGTTCTTGCTCGACGTGGTTAGCTCTTTGTAACAATGCCTCAGGTGCCTAAGCACAGAGCGAATATTCAACTTTATTGGATTAATGTGAAGACACTGGCCTAGCGCCAGGCTCATATCAGGGAGGGTATACAAAGACGAGTCTTGATGTGCTATGGTGCCCCTACTGTTCCAGCTTTCTGACGTATGCCACAGGACCTTCATAACGGTGGGTTCCTCGGAACAAATAGTATCCTACAGAGAACACCGCGACAGCCCCGTAAATGAGAATACTCCAGTTCATCTCTGACGGGGAGGGGTTGGGGTTTCCAGGCATGAAGGCCAGGACGAAGATGATGATGAGGAAGGCTTCGGAGACGATGTTGACAGCAAGACCCCATCTACCAAGACTGAACTTTGACTTGAGAAGGGGACTGTTTGTAGATCGTCGCCAGATCATGCAGCCGATGGAAACTATGTAACTCGATAGAAGAGATGTCGTTGCGAGCGAGGTAATCGAGTTTAGCGCAACTGCTGAACCAATGTTGATAAGAGACAGGAGACTCGAGATCAAGAAGGTCGTCAGGATAGCATTAATAGGTACATCCCATCCTGTAGGGACCTTTGAAAACCATGGGCTGAATGGAACAGCGTGATCTCGTGCAAAAGCAAAGAGTTGGCGTGACGACGTAGCTACCATGGTAAGGTTGGAGAAACCAGTCATGATAACGAGGAAAGACGCCATCGCAGTAGCACTACTCGTTGACTGAGTTGAGTTCAAAAAGACTTGCATGAAGGGATATCCTGTTGGCGAAGCAATCACCTCCTCAAGATTACCGATGCAGAAGCAGTAAGTGATAACCATGATCCAGCCAAACGCACCGTTGAAGACTGTGGTTGAGATCATAGCCTTTGGTAGAGTACGGCTCGCATCACGGAGTTCCTCGGACATGTGCACAGCAGCATCAGCACCAAGCAACGGCAACACACCCGCCAGAATACCGACGAGTGTTGAGCCACCAATACTTCCCCAGCCTCCACCATCAGTGAACTCGGTGAACACAGCTGTCGCATCAGCGCGAGGCGAGAGAACCCAAAGGGTAACCAATATTCCAAAGAAGGCAAAGATGTGAATGACAAGAACTGTCGCTTCAATCAAGGGCAACTTTCTCGCCAAGAGGGTGTTGAACACAACTGAGAACGCAGCTACCGCGATGGTAAGTAGTGTTCCGTGCCATGGCTTGGGAACGTATTCGGGGTAGTTCAGCACCACGAGGCCTTGGATCTGCGTTCCAGCGATAAAGGCTGATGAAGCGCATGATGTCTGCCAGCCGAGGACACACATCCAACCCATGAGGTAGCTGATGAGCTTTTGGTATTGCGGGGGTGCGAACTCGGAGACCCAGTGGTACTGACCTCCTGTCGTAGGAGCCCTATAGATCTGTCAGTAATTGGTAGTGGATCAACGGTAGTGGTACAGACATTGAAGCCATTTCGGCCATGGAGGTG
Source organism: Fusarium siculi (assembly GCA_019843635.1). Classification (NCBI taxonomy): domain Eukaryota; kingdom Fungi; phylum Ascomycota; class Sordariomycetes; order Hypocreales; family Nectriaceae; genus Fusarium; species Fusarium siculi. The sequence continues at coordinate 9,888 of JACDIX010000392.1, read as the reverse complement.
TTGACGAGGAGGAAGCCCATCCAGCAGACGAAGAACATCCAGATGAGACCTGCTGTGCCGCCGTTGACGAGACCGATTGTTGAGACACTGGAAAGATCAGCTTTAGTAACTATCTTGTCGTCGGCGCAACGGACCTGAGGGAGAACTCCCAAGATGCCATGAGGATCATGGAGAAGCCAAAGATGGACAAGAAGCGAAAGTTTCTCTGGCGTGTCTGTTAGTTTGATACCGTCACGAGGATGAGGGTTGCGACGAACCGTCATTTCTTGGGTCTTTCCCATGCGGTACATGTCAGCGCGATCCGCCGCGTTACCCTTCTTCTCGTCGACATGCTCGTTGGACTCATTGATACCATACGCGGCATCTTGAGCGTCGACCGATCGTTTATCGCCTTCAGCAGACATCTTTGGCGTACTCTTTTCCAGCAAGCACTCAACTTAATGGAAGAGGAACTGGTGATTTAAAGAAGGAAATAAAAATAAATCGAGGAACAAAAAAAGAAAAAAGACGAGCATGCAGATGCTTCGGTAATAGAAATGCACGAGTGCGGCATGCAACACTCTTTAGGATGTACACCCGCCAACAGTTCCTCTACCTCTGCCTCCAAACCCTTGCCGAACCCCCTGTTTGAACTTGAGACCCTGGCTAGACCCTGACTAATTGGTGATCCTCTCCCCCGTCCCGTGCCGAAGTCCGGAAGATCTTCCGCTGTGTTTAGCTGAGTCAAAGCAAACGACATGTTTGTCAAAGTCGTGTCATTGTCATAGCCATGGCAGTTACGAGACTCGCAAGTTCTTTGTGTCAGTCGAGTTTTGCTTTTTGGTTTGTGTTTAGGCGAACGTCGGATACAAATGGAGTCGTTCGACGAGAGGAGAGCCAGGAACATGGTGGAGCTCATGCGGCACAAAGGACCAACAGTCTTGGCGGTTACAGGCATTGATTTCAGCCAAAATGAAGTGTTTTTTTCTTCACCACAAGAACAGAACACACCTTGTTGTAAAACGCTCCAGCTTCGAGGGGGTGTAGTTCTGTTAAGGATCAGCCACGTCTTACACACAAACCAACAGACGTCAACTGCCGATCTCCTCGTGGCAGTCACAGACTTTGCGTGAGTAATATCCCGTCTCCTCGGTTAAGCCAATGAGCACATCGTACGAATTGCTTCCTCTGTTGGTTCACCCATGCTGTGGCTTGCATGATCCAATGTACCAACCAGGGCCCCCCCATGTGAAGCCGTCACCAATGAGTACGTAAGAAATATCTTCAGCGGAAATTCTCTACGAGCATCGTTAGCGAGGTGACTTGCTGTGCCGTTGGTTCGAGCCATGCATCCCAACATGAAATACCAAGAGTCCGGGAGGCCGAAAAGGATTCAGGTCATGCAGCCTTAATAATTCTGCAGAACCTGCCGTGATGTAATGAATTCTTCACTTTTTCTTCTTTCTCTACTGTCGCAACATGGATCCGAACGATGATCTATACCGGTTTTCTCCCGTTACATTCAACGATCATGCGGGAAAGATATGGATCGTGACGATCTTGTCGCTGATCTACACCTCGCTTATTGCGCTGGCAAGGGCTTATATCAAGTATAAAATGTTTGGGTTTGACGACGTTTTGTTTGCTGCTGCAACGGTGAGAAACATACCAGACCCAGAGCGTTTTACAGGATGCTGACTTTGTAGGTTTTGCATTTGGCGCAGGCGATTGCTGTCTTTGTTGGGTTGAGTAATGGGCTGGGCAAGTTCAACTCGATTACGACGACGGAACAATGGGCGATCTCTTCAAAAGTGAGTCTCAACCTCTGCTGCTGTTCTCTGGGGCTAACAGATCTGCTGGTAGTGCACAATTGCATCCGTCATTCTCTGCCTTCTAGCCCTCGGTCTCGCCAAGTGTTCCGTCCTTGCCCTTATACATCGCATCATCAGCTCCAAGCCCGGGAAGAACAAGATGGTCTGCGTGGCGCTCATGATGTTCACTGGGCTATGGGGCGTTGGTTCAAGTTTAGCATGGCTTGTGAACTGCCGCGCCGGGACGTTGTTGACTGTGAATAACGTCAAGCAATGTCCAGACCAGGTATGACCCTACAGAATAGTACTCCTCAAAGCCGAGTCTAATAGCTGTTGGTAGAGTGCACGCTGGGGCGTTATTTCAGCGATCGACATATTGACCGAGATCCTAACGTGGCTCCTCGTTCTTCACCTCTCGTGGTCCGTCAACATCTCCTTTGCCCGGAAATGCCAAGTCGTAACAGCATTCTCATTCCGCATCCCGCTCATCGCCATTTCCTCCGTCCATCTCGCTTACTCCCAGACATACCCAACATCTCTCGAGCCTCAATTCGCCGTCACAAACACCCTCATCTGCCAACAAGTCATGATCGCCTGGTCCCTCATCTCCGCGACAATGCCCAATCTGAAGAACTTCCTCAAGTCCTTCTCCATCGGCATGGGCTTCCCAGTCGCATTTGACTTTACGATGTCGGGTTCAAGCAAGGCTTATGCACTGCAATCACTACGGAATAATCGCTCTACGAATGCGGCTTCGGCGACGGCTACGGCTCACAGTGCGAATTGGAGACCTGATCAGGTGTCGAACCAGACTACCGCGGCACATAGATCGAGCAGGAGTAATAGTCGCGATGTGTCGGAGGAGGAATCAAGTTCAAGAGCAGGGAGTCAGGAGTTGATTATTAATAAGGAGGTTGCGTGGAATGTCACGTACGAGGATCATCAAGGTGTATTTACTAAACGATAGACCAGCTCAAAACATTAATAACGTGCTTATTGATTCAGACAAAAGTTCTCGGGGTTTTGAGTCAGTGATGCCCTGAGACATGCAGTGGGAGTGGAGCTTCACATGCAAGTACAAGGGCTTCATCCATGTCGTGTCACGCCAGGTTCGCGGAACCCTTCCAACGTCCAGGTCCTAGGATATGAAAAAAATGTCGAAGGATCTGGGGACAAGGATTGAAGCGGGCTAATCGGATCATGTCGAAAACCCCAACCAACAGCAGTTCTAGACCGTTTCAGAAGACTGTCCCAGAAATACAAGACTCCTGGCTCTTGCATTGCAAGCATACTCCGTACACGTTCATTTCTCAACTGACTCGCAATGTCCGAGATCGTGTTACGTGATGCGTATTACTCGGAACTTCCGGAGATCGCAAATGTCATGTCAAAGGCCTTTTGGGGCGATAACCTTTTTGGCGATCTGATTCACCCGCATCGGAACGAGTACCCTGATGATGTAGATCTGTACTGGCTGCGACGTGCACGGGTCAACTTCTGGGATTATCGTTGGAAATGGCTCGTGGCTCTTGCTAAGGATGAGAATGGTAAAGAGGTCGTTGCCGGTATTGCGCAGTGGGCGAGGCTTGGTGAAGGGGGTAAAAGGTTTGATCTAAGATTCTATGATCCCCGTGAGTTCCTCTGCCTCTCCAATTTATGACTTTTATTGACACGGTTTAGGCAACCTGTTGAAACCTCTATCTTCAGTCACCATGAAGATCCACGCCTGGGCCAAACCAAGTCGTGCAGTCGACCCCAAAGAAGAAGACATCATCGAAAGAGCATATCCTCACTTCGACTCAATATGGAGCGGCAAACGTGCTGAGTCTTGGTATCTCGAAGCATTAGCTGTCCATCCAGACTTTCAAGGGAAGAACATCGGCCGGCAGCTTGTGCAGTGGGGTCTTAACCAGGCTGAAGCTGAAGGAGTTTGCGCTTCGGTGGTGAGCGCTCTGGGCAAAGATGATTTCTACAGGAAATGCGGGTTTGACGAGCAGTTTGGAACAGCGAAGGATGGTGAAGGGAATCCGTTGGCTGATGTTGAGGGGTCTAATATCTTTTGGAGATGGCCTGAAAGAAAGGAGTGAGCCTTTTGTGGTTTCTTTGAGAGCACGAGATTCGTGAGAAGAGCTGGGGTGATAGAGTGTATAGGTTGGCGGCATATCCGGCGATTAATATATTGGTAATAGTTTCAAGTCGCCCGTATTTGAGGTATATTTCAGATATTTTTCTCGTAACCATACCTCTTTTTGTAGATACATATAAAAGGCCTATCCCTGGTTGAGAGCCATAGTTGGTTTCCAAGGAGGCTGTTGAGACTAGGAAATGGAAAAATATGTTACCAACAACGCATCGAGGCTAAGGTCATGGAGTCTCTAGATACAGCCAAGCTTAAAAATGTCTCCAGTAGCTTCATAAGTATTTCGAAACTGGGTCAGGACATGTCTTTCTGGAGAAACTCTGATTCTATCGGGTGATACTTTGGCCCAGGTTTCTCCTGGATAGCCTCATACTCTGAACAGTGGATTTCGGGCAATGCCTCATCTAGCCCGTACCACTATTTATCAATCTAGCCTCTTATCGCTCTGACTTCATTCGGTGCAAAGTGGGCTAATTAATCTCAAATTTCCCCATTCCTAGGCAACCAACCCGTTAGCGGTGGATGCCAGCCTTGATGGTGGATACCTCTCATGATATAAGAAGACTTCTTCACCCAAACATTATTTCTCATCCTACAAACCAGGCATTCTGTATCCCCTCGCGGCCATGGATGCTCAGACTTCGTTTTTGGACTTACCGCGTGAGGTCCGGGACATGGTCTATGACTACGCCTTCGAAGATGTCAAGTTCAGCAATGCCTTTACAACTCAAACCGCCTATTCCCCTGAAATCTTACCCTTACTCTACGTCCATAAAATCATATCAGAGGATCTCCAGCCTCGTCTTTACCAAAATCACGCTATTGTTATTCCACTTCAAGAGCCTAGCACTTACGCAGTTGGAGAATGGAGTATAGTTCCCAGGATTGCGTGCTCCAAGATCATGAAGCAACGCTCCAACACCCTCATCATTGAAATGTCTCAGACAACTATCCCCTACTATCCCGACTCAGATCTGGAAGAGGATGAGGACGAAGATCCCGTTGAGGAGGAAGTATTTTGGGACTCTGACAGTCGAGGTGCAAAGGCACTACCCCAGAAGCTCATCAGCGATATTCTCGCTTTGAAACAAAGTCTCCCAGCCCTCAAAACCATCAAGTTCGTATTCTGGTTCGGGAATTGGACTGCCTGGTACGGTATTTGGGAGAAACATCTCGAGAAGCTCAGGGCGACTTGGCCGGAGCCGTTGCTGAAGATCGAGATGAATCTGTTTGAGTTTGTAGACGACCAGGTTGCGGACGGCGGATTCAACTGGGTCGAGTCATGGTATTACAGGACGACAGAAAGAAAGAGGATCTGGTTTCAGGCGAACAACTTCAAGTGGAGGGATCATGCCAAAGGGGATTTTCGAGGTCGTAGGATTGATGTCCGTGTTTGGCAGGATGAAGAATTTCTGGGTTGGGATGATGAAAAAGCGGATAGGGCTCTTCATAAGAAGCGCTGCGAGGTTAAGCCTTTGTTTGTTAGGACGTGCGACATGGAAGGCAGGGTGTGAAGGTTCTAGACACATGTTGATAATGTCATATGCTTTCACATGAGTATATATAATCATTGATAACCAAAATCTAAGAACTTGCTGCGCTATAAAGATCATCTTTCTATATCTATGCGAGATTATACTCAGCAATAAGCTTCTCAGCAGCTGTAATACCAGTCACGTAAGCAACAGACTGAATATGACAGCTCGCCAGAACAGGAACGACACCCATATCCGCAATACGAAGACCCTCGAACCCAATGACCTTAAAGTCACTATCAACAACAGCATCAGGATCTCCCTTCTTACCCATCTTCGTAGTGCCGGTCATATGCCAACTCGAGGAAATAGTATTCTTCCAGTGCTCCAAAAGCTCATCATCCGAATCACCCTGCGGTCCTGCTAGCATAGCAACATTATCTTTAGCATAGCCATCATGCTTGACGAGCCTAAAAGCATCGCGAAGTGACTCAATAGCTACACGACGATCAAACGGTGAAGCCAAGAACTTGGGGTCAAACTTGAGCGGAGCGTTCGGATCAGATGACTGAAGCGTAACTTCTCCCTGACTCTGCGCATTGTAGTAAAAGACCAGAATACAAGAGTAATTAAGCGCAGAGTCAGGAAACTGAGGGATGAACCAGTGAATAGGAAAGTGCGTGAGAATCTCATAATGCGGCACAGTCTCCTTCATAAGAAACTCCTGCTCCTCCGCCGGCAGGGCCTTGAACTCATCTGACTTGACGAGCTTGTCAAGCTTGAACCAGCCAATGCCCAACTCGCAGGCAAACTTGGTCCAGGGACCAGTACCATCGTGGTGCCATTGCTCGAGGGCGTCGTCCATGGCTTTCTTGTCGCCGTAGAATGTGTCGCGCGCGGTGTCGCCTGGTTTGCGGGTGTAGACTAGGGGAGTGAACATGTGGTCGCGCAGACCTTGGCCTACGCGGGGGACGTCTTTGACAACGGGGATGTTGAATTTTTCGAGTTGGGATTTGGGACCGATGCCGGAGTGCATTAGGATCTTGGGGGTGTTGAGGGCTCCGGCGGAGAGGATGACTTCTTTGGAGGCGAGGTCTGTGATAGTCAGTCTGTGCACTCATAATGCTAAGATATCCACAGCTTGAGATGAGTACTCACATTTCTTGCCATTGACTTCAACGCCAATAGCCTTGTTGCCCTCCAAAAGAACCTTCTGGACTGTTGAATCCGTCAAAACAGTAAGATTCTCAGGCTTAGGCTCCAAGAGATCGTTCGCAGTTGATCTCCGTCCCTTAGCACTAGAGTTGATCAAGACCGACATTCCCAAGGGATTTCCAGAATTGTGATCAGGATTCAACGGAAACCCAGCTTTCTCAAAAAGATCCAGCACAGGAGGGAGATCCTTCTCCCACTCGCCAGCATATCCAACATGAAGCTTCCCCTCAGAACCGTGGTCTTCCGCCTTGGGCGCAGCATACTTCTTATCAACACCCTCAGGAAGCTCTCCATGAAATGTCTCTAGACTCTTATACCGATCATGGATCTTATCCCAGCGATACGCGTCATCGTCTACGATGCGCGCCCACTCTTCATAATCATCTCTCGCACCGATACTATAAACACCAAAGTTGATGGCGCTCGAACCACCGAGTCCCTTACCGCGAGAGTAATCCAGCTCACGGTTGTTGGCGAACTCTTGGGGGGTTGTCTTGTAGCCCCAGTTCATGTCCTGGTTAAGAAAAGTGGTCCAGCGCTGCCCGTCGACGCGCAGGTTGCGGTCTTGGTTTGTGCCGCCGGCTTCAAGGAGAAGAACGGAGGGTTTCTTGGCGCTGCCGGAAAGGTTGGCTGCTAGGGCGCTGCCGGCTGGGCCGCCTGCGGGACGAGAGTTTGGTTAGAACGGTGACTTGTTTAGTGGTGTTGATCCATGTGTGCTCAGGCATTGGGCTAGAGGTGAAGGAGGGGGCGGATTGAGTCAGGTCGCTCGGACATACCTCCTACGACGATAAAGTCGAATGATGAAGCCATATTGACCAACTGGATAATAGGTATAGTGGAGGAGCGAGTTATAGTCTCTGACTCAGTGGCAATAATGTCAATTGTTAAGATGAGGTGATTTTGGAATAAGAAGCAATAAAAAGGAATGAGGGGAAAGGGGTCTTTCTGGGAATATATATGATCTACAGCGCCTCTCCTCACCCGTTGGTTTAGTCCAACCTAGCTCCATAGACTAGGCTAGGGCTTCTAGCGCAACGGTGTCCCATGCTGTACAAGGTCCCCGATGACACAATGAAACGAAACCGGTATCGAACAAGACAAAACACTGTACTCGAACCAACACGTCGTTACACGCCAAGATTCTAGACCCTGTAAGCTGGGGTTTAGTTTCGGGAGCGTGGCTTCAACTTCTGACAGGCTTTGCTCACCTCGCCGCTTATGGGTGAGAAGTATATCAAATATGCAAAGTGCGCCCTACAAGCCACTGTAAATATTTGTCAAGTCCATGTCTGACAGTACGGTCCTTATCATGTCTTGCAAAATAGTTCCACTTTCGAACAGGGTCTCACATAAGACTAGCCACGGGAATAGCAGACCCTTGATGATCTACAGACGCACAAGTCAGGTCGAAAAGATTAACCACCTGAACAATTAATTACTCGCGCCGCGGTCGATCCCCGTTCACATAATGTCTCCGGCTGTCAGTTAATGGACCACTTCCACCAGCTCCTTGCCATTGCATGATTCGTGCAGGCAGATCAATGCCGGATATGATGATTGCTCCGTATAGAGAACCCTGCTCCGTGTAGCGAACCTGGCACGCCATGCTATACTTGCGATCTGCAGGGGCTGCGGAGCCGCACGGTTCACCGAGCTATGCCTGGATTAATGATATTAGCAGTCTTAGCAGGAGTTTTAGAAGGATGCGGTAGAAGGGAATGCAACTTTAATGTCATAGCAGACTTGTCAGATGCAGGTTTTTCGGCACTGCTCCCGTCGGTAGTGGCGAGGCGTGATTTCACTTTAATAGACTTGGCCTGTCACCTGCGTCCGTGTTGTGTTTTGTTCTTGTCATCTCTAACTTTTTTTTGCTTTTGCCTTCGACTCACAGATCTTGGTCCCAGAGACTCGGTAGCCATGGGTATCGAGGAACAGTTCATCCTCCTCTCATTGGGGCTCATCACCATTGGAGTGAGAATGGGCGTGCGAATCCGACAGATTGGGTTTGGGGGATGGCAGTTGGATGATTACCTGATGCCCATCACTGGTGTAAGTGGCGCAATCACCCGCAGATGCAAGACGCACGGAACCGTTTATTGACCTGTCTTGTAGCTTATCTTCACTGCGGAGACAGTTGCGGCGTATCTCGTCGGTGCCAAGTTCCAGGGCCTGACGAATAGTTACATGACGGATCAAGAACGCGCCGACATCGATATGAACGGGCAAGAACATTATAATCGGGTTTGGGGATCCAAGATTCAGGTCATAGGCTGGTCCTTTTATGCTTGTATTCTCTGGTGTCTCAAGTTTTGCGTCACTGCGTTCTATGGACGTCTTACGTATGTTGTTGTTGTTGTCTGTGGTGGTGAGGATGTTGGCTGACATTTGCAGTTCTGGATTGACGCATCTCAAGACTCGAGTGACGATCGCATACATTATTCTCGGTATCTCATACGCTGTTGTTGCGCTTACGATTTTGCTTTCTTGTCAGCCTTTTCATCACTTTTGGCAAGTTTCGCCAGACCCTGGGCTACTCTGTCAACCGACCAAGTCGCCAGCTTATGTGTTGGTCGTTGTTATTCCCAACATCTTGACGGACATCTACCTTCTTTCCATTCCGCTGCCTGTAAGTCATACCCTCAGTTCCATGATGATCAGATCTGACCTCTGCAGCTTCTCTGGGGCGTCAACATTAGTTTGCGGCGCAGACTCACGCTCATGCTGCTCTTCAGCGGTGCCCTCTTCATCATGATGGCGGGTACAATTCGCGCCGTGACAATTCTCACAGTAAGTCGAATTACATCTACAAAGGGCCATTTACTAACAAATACCAGGCTGGTCCAAATGGCGCAGTCGCAGGAAGTCAATGGGCATGTCGCGAAACCTTTGTCGCAATAATCGTCACAAACCTGCCCATAATCCAACCCCTCATCCGCAAAGGCGCCAGCATGATCGGTCTCAGCGTGCTCTTCAGCCGCGGCACCAAATCCGCATCGCAGAGCCACCAGCTCCGCAGCAGCGAAATGGGCGGGAGCCGGTTCAACACTAGCCGCCGCCGCGGACCGGGTAGCTCGCACCCGCTAGCGACGGTTCCCCAGACCACGGCCTGGGCCAGCGACGAGCACATCCTCCCTGACGCTGGGAAACCTGCTGGGGCTGGGGGTGGTATCGTGGTTGCGCAGGAGATCAGTGTGCAGTCTGAGGTCACCACGGAGGATGATCGTGGGAGGAGGAGGGGGCCCGAGGGGAACGACTGGGGGTACAAGAC